>CM024245.1:34713433-34760194 GCA_013421045.1 Propylea japonica | reverse complement strand
TTCAAGATGTGAAGGAATATTCAAAATGCGTCAGGATTATTTAAGCATCTCAAATTCAGTGTTTTTTCTATCAGGAATAGTATGTTTCTTGAATTCAATATGAATAAATTGTAATATTCGACTTTCAACATATCATAAAAACTATACAAAATTTGTGCCATGCAAACTAAAAACAGATTTTTACTCAGTGTTTCTTGAAGATTACAATTTTCCAATTCAATTTTTTTATCTCATATACCGAGTGATATTTCTAACCTGACACGGAAATTGAAATTTTTGAATACGGACCTGCAATTTTTGGAAATTTTTTCTTGTCGATCTGATGGAGAATATTATATTAACAAGCTTGCCAAATATCAGCGAAAAATTTGCCATATTGACGAAGATATGGGGAGTTTATAGTTTTAGCACTTTGCAAAAAACACCCTGTATCTCTGAAACTAATAGCCTTATGGACATTTAAACCCCCAATCCTCATTGTTTGAGGTCCTCTATCTCCAGTAAGCCGTTGTCCCTTACGTCACCAGTCACCCTGTATATACCTATTTTTTTTTTGCTGCCCAATAATGATACCAAAGCTAATGAAAAACATCGCAAAATCTTCAGAATAGAGAATCTTTTTCAAAAAATTCCATTCGAAAATATATGACATTTGTATCGCTGTAATGTTGACTGCTCAAAAAAAAACAGATAGCTAAACACAAACTGAACTCTCCAGCTTGTTGCAAAAAGTAATACTAGAGTTCTTTTGATACAAAATCGCTACGTTCGTCAAATAGCTTGAATCTAGTTCTGATTATGAAGTAGAAAATTATGTGTGGAACGTTCACAGAGTTTTTTGATTCAGCTATGATTTCGTTTGGAGATGAAAAAAACAAATTTTGTGAATAATTTGTCACAACTATATTATTAATTCCTACCTGCCTATCTGCAACCTGATTACTCGAATACTGTTGTAAACCTTGCCCTTTACTCCTCTCAAAGTTCGTTTGTGTAAGATACTGTGTAGCATCAGGCTGGTTCCTATATTGCACTGTAGGAATTGATTGACCACTAACATATTGACTGCTATACAAGGGTTGAGATGCAGGCCTGCCAATCACACCGCCTATCACAAACGATAAACATATGAACCACAACATTTTTTCGAAATTTCTCGATACTTTTAGATAAATTCACTCATTGAATATAAACGCACCTGTGGTACTAGGTGATATTTATACTCTCGTTTCACCCTACTTGTCTGATACATTGGTACTTGGGAAAGTGACCAAACGATCGGAGAAAGGTATTGCGCAACTGATCAATGCAACTTGCACTAGTTCTAATGGTTCTTATCCAATGGTATGGGTCATAAATTCACTTTGGATTTCATCTGGTAGCTAATATGCTGGGCCGAATGCTATACAGGGTGTTCATGAGAGGTATATCATGAATGTAATCCTTTTATTTCACAAGATATTCTTTCGATCTCTATTTGATTGTTATCCTGTTTGAAATGTTAATTTCGTTCATTCGTAGATTTCATATTTGTAACCAAACCATTTATAAGAAATGATTTTCGTCCATCACAGTGCCATCTGAAGCTGCGTACCTATAAAAAGTGAAACATGACGAAAACTCCCAACAACTGAATCTATGTATTTCTCCATTATCCACCAAAAATCGACACTCTTTGAAAATGAATTTTTCTGACAGTTCTCAGAAATAATCAGTGATCGATCTATTTCTGATTGAATCAGTTGTCAAACAATTCATTTGTTTTTTTTTCACGATGGATCATATTATCTTCAATTTGCCACGTTTCAGTTTTCTTCTCTTGACATTTTGAGAGCTTCACCACATAAAATCCTGTGGTCTTCATTCAAAACATGTTGGACTAGTTCTAATGGTTCTTATCCAATGGTATGGATTTGATCTGGTAGTTAACATGCTGGGCCGAGTTCATGAGGTTTGTGAACATTTTTGTAGTAATTGGTCATAAGATTGATCTGAATAAAAGATCCCAGTGCATGGGCTTCATTATTATAAAATTTTTTACTATTATTACAAAATTGAATTTGATATTGAGAGCCTAATATACTGCTGTTTGAGTCTATGGGAGATGATATGTAGTATTACATGGATCTGTAGGCGGTACCACGGACAACTGGGGTTCTGAAAGATCATCACTGGAGAGCCAGATCTGGTTTGAAAAACCCTTCTGGTTGTAGGATATTTTTTTCGAATATAGAAAGAATCTGAAGGTGAAGTAAATTGAAACTGTAGTTTATGGCTTGAAGTTGGAGAAAAGGAATTTGTTCAGTGAAAAAATCTGTTAATGTGAATACTCGTATGTCATCCTACTCTTCAATCAATTCTCAAAATCCAAACTCTGCATATACGGAAAGACAGAGATTTTTGCTGAAGTTTTTTAATGTGCTCTTGTTTCATACTGAGAATTAGTATGGTGTCCCGTCTACATTTTTCTCGTCTGAAATTAATCAATACAAACATTTATTGTAAGATGTCCATCTCAGAATGATAAGTATCGAATGAGGCCCTGAATGCAAGGCACAGCTTTACTTCTGAATCTAGAAAGAACAGAAATTTACCCTGGATGAAATTATATATCTAATATGTATATAACCTAGAAATATATTGGATACTTTTTTCTTCTCTGATTGACACACTCATTTAGAAAAATTCTTAATGTGTAACCCTGAGCTTGTCATTTTATTTCACGATTTAAGGACCATTTTAGCTACCACTGTTCCAAATTGATCAACATTGTTATGTTCGGTCATAAACCTAAAAAAAATTCAATATTCGAATATTGGTTCTGTGAGTGTCAATTCCAACTCCAGCCTGAATTAGTAAAATTGAATATTAGTTTACTGAACTAGCTATTTATTACCACATCAATTTCGATTTTTCATCAGCAACAGAAAAAATCAATTCTCTTAGGTGCACTCACTATATCACCGTTTCTCATAAGAATATATAGAGTGTATATGAATAATCGCGAAAAAATTTCAGGAGTGACTCTTTGTCAAAAAATAGGCTAGTTCTCTTATCTACCTTTTTCTGCTTTCTGCTTCCAAAATGTTTTGCTGGTGTTTCTCGATGATTGCTAGAGATAGAAAAAGTCGCCCTTAAATTTGGTTAGCAAAGAAAGAACTTTTTCCACATTCATCTTTCACAATATAAAATTTATTTAGGAAAACTTGATCCATTTTTCACGAATTAGATATCCCGTATTTTCCTGTTTGAATTCACGGTTTTCGAGAAAAAAAAAACTGATTTATTATCTAATAACAGTAGTCGTATAGTCTAGAATTATTTCTGAACTAGAATTCATCAACCAAGCTGATGTAAAGTTGACATTTTAATTCTTATGGTGTCCAGTTTGAACAGAAACCCTTGCGATTACTTTACTACTCATTAGTTATAACAATCGAATCATACACTAAAGAAAATTCTAGAAAAATTCAACTACTAGCAAAGAAAGAGAGTATCGAAATACTTCATCTCCATCCGAAATGATGTATACGTTTTTGCCAACAGCCACCTACGATGCATTTTTGTATTCTATTCAGGAAAGAGCGAACTTATCACCCAACAAATTGGGGGTGTCTAGAAGAAAATATGGCTATGTCTCAAGGGGTACAAGGGCGGAACTTTCCCGAGTCTATATTTCTTTGTAGTTTGAACTTCTTTTGTTTTTCATGGAAATCAATATTTCTAAATTTATTCAGGTCGGCATGATATGGGGAGTAACTTATTAATATGGGGCGGGATTTTGGTGAGTAACTTTTTTTTTATAAACTTATTAGAAAACGCTCTCTCCTGAGAACACTGAAACCGTGAATTTTCCGATAGTTCATGAAAATATTCAGAAAAATGTAATTTACAATTATTCAGGATGCAGAAATTTGACTTATCATTTTTTAAAAACGAACTTAGAAGAATTGACATAGAAAGGATTCCATAAAATATAACAATTCAAAATTTCTGTTTCTCAATTTGTCAGAGAAAACGAGACAATCGAAATTAAATTTTGCAGCCACATGCAAAAAGATCATAGAAGCCACATGAAAAATTTTGTGGCCAAAGTGTTAACAGAACCATAAAAAATCGATATGAATATTGAAAAGAAGAATCTTTATATTTACGTAACAAGATATCCGATTTGAAATAATTTTATTTTGTGAATGAAGATTGATATACTGAGTGTTCATGGAAAATTTCAAGAGGATTGTATCATCAGAAATATAGAATGTAATTTTTTAAATTGTCAAGATTTTCACATATTTCAGTTTTTGAATAATTTTCAGAATATTATTCTGATCGTGCTGAAATTTTGTAGATCTATATTTAGTTTCAAGCTCCAGACCTATACAAATTTCGAGATAATAGCATTATTGCTTCACCAATGACCAAGCGCTTAAAAGCACCTTCTCAGGGTTTTTCTTAATTTTTTTCTTGGATTTTACATCAGCGAGTCCAACCAAGTCGATTGAGATCAGTTCCACTAAAATTACAGACATTTGGACGAAACGATTTCAGATTTTCCTGGGAACAAGAGCACAAAACGAACCCTTATGAAATTTTTCATATGGATGTTCATTTCTAAGAAACTGTGTGGTCAATTTTTTGCCGTATCATCAACATAGCACATAAACAAACCATAATTGAACTATCGTTAACAAATTTTATGATGAAGATTCTCACGAAAGACTCGAAACGCCTACATAATAAATCAACAGGGGTCAATTACACTAACTTTATGGAGCATAACATCAATCAGCTGTTTTATAATAACATTGTATTCATTCGGAAACATTCACACGTAAAGATCAAACACGAACTGAATTCTAACCTAGATTCTTTTGAGACAAATGAGGGATTCAATAGAAATTTCGAAATTAATTGGTTTGATTTCACATGGCGTTTCTCAGATTGTAAATATGAACAAGAAAACATGAATTCGACCTGAGAAATGCAATGTGAAAGCGAGATTGTTAGATACTATGCAGTTGATCAAATCGATAATATAATTGCAGTATTTATAATTGAATCTGATCAAAATGTCTCAGTTTAACAGATGTCGTCAGATATTGAAATATGAAAGAAGGGTTTTCAACGAGAACTGAAAGCACTATATAGTTACATTGATACATACAGGCTGTTTCGAGAAAAGGTGAAAATAATTGGGTTTTGTTCAGTAAATATTTCCGTGAAGCCTTCTGTATTCAAAATGAAGATGGAGCAAAAAATTATACACATTTTTTACTATTTTACCGAAACTACTGGCAACATTGCAATGAAATTCTAAACGATTATTTTTATTGTTGAAACTCATAGGGCGCTAGTTAAGTGTACGGTTCGTACCTACTGGTTATGAAAATAACTTTTTGATATCAGATTTATCAGACAATTTTAAGTGAATTTAAACATCATTTAATTTTGGTAAAATCGAAAGTGTGTACCGTTTCCGGATATACCTATTTCGAATAGAAAATTATGAAGTATTAACCGATGCTGGTATGAGTTATTGAAGAGTTATTAATTATTTCTACTGATAGTTAGT
Source organism: Propylea japonica (assembly GCA_013421045.1). Lineage (NCBI taxonomy): Eukaryota > Metazoa > Arthropoda > Insecta > Coleoptera > Coccinellidae > Propylea > Propylea japonica. The sequence goes on along the minus strand of CM024245.1, from coordinate 34,754,622 downwards.
GGGGATTTTGTGACCTCATAGCTGACTCCCAACTTTTCAGAAGATTGATTGATTTTCCAGAAAAAAATAAACACTTGTGTAGGTATTTGTGAAAACGGACTACATTATGAACACCTATTTGAATTTGATCTTAAATGATGGACATTCAAGAGAAGGTTAATAACATAGTTTTATCAACCTTTTTTAAATGTTCTCCTTGTAATTATACATTAGCTTTTGTAAACCGAAGGAATCATTTTTGGATAAAGAAGAACAATTTTTTTCAAATGAGCCGTAGATTCGAGTTTGTGTATATCCGATTTCACCGAACGACGGTCTCCAAGTTCAGCCAAAATTTTAGCGATATATGTCGAAATGTTTCAGAAGAATGGCATTTTACGAAAATTTTTTCTTTATTTTTTGGTAAAAATATTAACGAAAATCTGAAAAATTCTATGAAAATTTAAAATCCCCATTCCATTCCGTCACGAAAGAGATGAATTTAGATTTTTTATTCGAGGATTCCCCACAAAATGTTTTACAATTTTTATATCATTCGGGTTTGAGGAATTCAGGAAGAACAATTCATTTCACATAACTCGAAAAATACTCGATCACTCTAAAAATTCGAATTTTACAGTAATCGAAGTTATAAGCAAATCTGCCATCAATTTGAAGAAATCACAGCACTTGACTGAAGTGAAAACGCACCCAACAATAGAAATCTGTATATTTCTATAGATTCCTTTATCTCTTTTGAAAATTGTAATTACCCATACTTTATTGAGAACGTGTCCCCCACAAGAGAAAAACAGAGGCGGCGAAAAGACGAGTAACCGACCCTAACACAATAAGAATCACGTAAATATTTAACGATAGCAGTGGTTCTCTTTTTATTGTTTCAATGAATTTAAAGCGTTACATGTTTTAATCCCTTTTTTCTGCACGTCTGCACGTAAACTTTGTATAGCCCCCATGGGAAATCACAAAAACCTCAATAAGTTGCTCTGGGCAGAATCTAAATAGCGGACTTTCACAAGCCACGCTTGCGATTCTTTCGTCAAGGGATGAATACAACGATTTACAGCACTAAGTGATTTTCTATGTTCTTTGCATATTTTTCTTCATTTTGGTCTGCATGATGGAGGATTTTACCAGAGGGAAAATGTGTTAAATTGGGAGGTTTTTGGGAAGGGCCTAGAAGTTTTGATTTGTTTTAGTTGATAGCTTTAAAGTTTATCCGCATACCAATAAACAAGTTCCGTCTCCTGAGTGACAAAACATTGATGAATTATTATTATATTTTGAAAATGTGTTCAGTATTATGGGAAACCTTACTAGTTGGGCATAAGATAAATCTACATAAGTTTATCAGGGTTGCCTTCATTTAAAAGTTTCTACCAGATGATCAATACCCATTTTACAGAAAAAACACTTTCAAATTTAGAACGAAAAATATACAATCGAAATTATAATAATTATCAGGTACGAACATAAAACCGTCAAAAACAACCAAATTTGTTGAACGTCATTCCTTCTATTCTAGCCTTTCAGAAAAATAAGAAGAATTGGTTTCAAATTCCACATGAGAGCTGTTTTCAAAACACAAAATGATTTGAGATCCATTTACCAGTTCGAAGCCAATGAATGAGACACAAAATTAAAGAATTGTGTTTACAATATACCTTTATATGTGGAAAATTTTATACAGGAGAGACATCAATACCTTTAGAGATAAGAAAACGGAAACATAAGAACAACATCGAAAATAGAGCATTACAAGATCACAATCGCTGATCGTGTATACGTTCAAATAGCAGAGATCATAGGATGAACTGAAACAACACAAAGATCCTATCCTATGACAGAACCTGATAATTTTAGAAGGAAAATTAAGGAATCCACATGTATTTTGTTAGGTGAAGTAGATAGTTTGGCTAATTGTTCTGTGCAATAGATCGTATTTGGATTGATTTATTGAAAAAAGAATGACATCAGGAAAGTTCAAAATTGAATAAATCAACATCTCTATGTGTTGACAACATTCAATGTCAATTAAACTGCAAAAGCAAAAACACAATTACGAAGATTTTACAAGTTTGTACTGTTAAGCAACCACTTTTTTCAAACCAATTTGCTCCTGACAAATTAGTGCAAAGATTTTCGCAGGAGCACTTCATCTGAATTGAAAATTTTATAATTATTTCTGTTTCAGAGAGTGGAAGGGTAAACCTAAAAAAATTTTTGGAAATTATTCGAGAGTAGTTCGGTGAGTCAAATAAGCCTCATTGATAAACCCAACAGTTATATCAAGAAAACAACTAATTCGAACCAAGAAGTCGTGGGTCTTCAGTCTTCACAATGCCTAAACTCAAACACCCACAAATATTCTCCTCGAAATTGAAACGAATATTTCACATCAAACCATAACATTTCATCTCAATCGTATCCATTTACATTACTCGGACCTCCAACGGATTCCTTTGTTCAATACAAACTTCATGAGAAAAATAACCCCAAGAAAAGAGTTGTTGATATATATCCAAGGATAAAATCAACAAACCCGAGAAGCATTTATCCAATGGGAGAACATAAATCCTAGAAAGGCAAGTTCATTGTTTTTGAGTAAAGTCACTTGATCTCATTTATAGATCTGAATGTTTTCCTAACATGGTTTGCCTTTCAAGCAAGACTGATGCAAGATGACGTTGAAAAATGAGAGTGGGTTTTTCCCAACTTCGAGACTCGTCTTTCTCTAAACTTCGTCAGTTTCAACGACGACTGAAAGATTTCCTGCAGAAAGTTTGGAAATGTTCAGACTGTGCTGGTTTTGATGAGGATAATAGATATATTTCGGGAATTTGGAGTTGTTTGGTACGATGAGAAATAACTAGAACTGCTGCATCATTTTGTAGATGGTAACAGATGTATCCAAAAATGTAGTTTGTCATTGAAAAGAGTTGAAAACTTCTGAATTGATACACGAGAGTTTGAAACATACATACGAGATTTTCCAGGATGAATGGAATTGGCCTGAGTCGAATTATCATCAGTTCTGTTGAAAAATATCTGAAGACGTGAAGTTTGCGCGAACTTTAACATCTTCGTATCTCGTTGCGATTCAATATTTATATTAATTTGTTTTAAAATTATTCAGATAATCTTTTCTCTCAGTTTTATACTGGCTAATATGATACATACATAAATTATAATCTTTTCCTCATTTCCTAATACCTAAGTAACTTTGGCCGAAATATTAGGGTTCACTTGTTACAAAGTAACTTATAATGAACTAAAGGAACATGTATAATTTATGAATGCATCATAATGGCTGTATAAGGGACATATGATTTGACATGTTGCATTCATTATTGGAAAAATTTTATGGTATAAAAATATAATTTGATGAATATATTAGTTGGCAAATAATTTGCTACAAAATCTCTTGATTTAAGAAACACAATCATATCTATGTCTCTAAATCAAAGCATACTGACACAATAGAAAAAGAAATAAATGAAATAGAATTAACATAAAACAAGCTTCAGTCATTGACGTAAGAAGTAGAGAAAATGGTAATCAAAAGAAACATTCAAAACTAAATTATCTTTCGAATGACACAATCGAAAAGATATGTTGCTGGAGACAGAAATTTTGACAGTGCCGTGACGCCTGGCGTCTTAATTTTTTCTCCGACTTTCACGCACATCTCAAGTCGACATTGACTTGTACAGAATAAAAAAAATATTCATCACTTTTTGAGAAAAAATTAGGTTTCCTACTAAGATAAGTGAATCACTCTGTACATAACTGAGCTTAGATCCAATTAAGTGTACGAAATATCAAAATCCTCTCAGTATTATTTTTCAATAGGGTCGTCGGAACTTCACAGATGAAACTGGTTCACTTATTTATCGCACAAAAACAAAACTGTCCATTTTCGAAACCGCAAATCCCAACATGACGTTCGAAACTCAAGAAACCGTATCGAAGCGCATGAAACTCATTTTAAGTTCTGAAACTTCACGATTGTCTGTACTGCTTCTATTTCTGTCAAGGAATAGTCCCTTTTAAAATGACTGCAATATCCTTCCGTTTGCGCTGAAGACCTCATTAATTTCGAATTGAAATTGTGAGTTATGTACGATGAACGAACATTATTTTCGAAGGTTTTCCTTTTTAGATCCAATCGTATAAAACGTTAATCCGTTGGCGCTTGTCAAACAGTTTCAATTTTTTCTGAAGCTGAATTGGATAATTTCATCTTGGAAGCAGCGTTATGTTTCCTTGACCCTTTCGTTCCTTTTATGCAAATTAATATGCAATACATCAGGTTGATATAATATACCTAAATAATGCTTTGACACGTGAGTGGTGTTTGACCTCTCGACCACTGAGTCTAAACGGATTTTGTGGTTCTTTGTAAGTTCATAACTAACTGATTTAATTCAATTTATGACTTGGAGCCTCAGAGTACTCTGAGCCTGGAGCCTATTGCACCAAAATACTTTGCAACCTTTCACCTTGCATTCTGACAAAAAATTAATTAGTTTGCACAATATTTCTCCAATATTTAATTTCTGCGAAGTGATTCTCACTTTGTACTTGACTATTCACATTGCACTTTTCAATTATGAATGCGTTTCGTGAAATGTAATTCATTTGAAAAGTGAGAAGTGCAAAGTGAAAAGTTGCAGAGTATTTGGTGCGATAGGGCCCTGTGGTCTCATAATTGCAATCGGGAACATGTTTTAAGTTTTTTAGTTTTTTTTGTGCTATGGCTGATTGGCATTTGAGTATTCCAAATCTTGTTTACAAGGTCTATTTTGCAACTCTACGCTCTTTATCGTTCCTTCAGCAATAACCATACACCTTTTTTTTGGCTGCTACCTTCATTACTTGCTCCTGTTTTAAGGAACACAAACAATGGTTTTGGCAGCCTTTCCCTATGGACAATTGCGAAAAGTGTTTCGGGATCTTCTGGGCAGAAGTGACAGGTTATCATCATGATACCATATGATCAACTGTTTTTGCTTCTTATCCACAAAGTGGGCAAATCTCTTGTGCTGACCTTCCCATGCAGTACAAATGAACTTTGTACCTACCGACAGTGCTCAACGTAGTGGAAGTTGACCTAAAAAATTCATGTTTTACCTCAGTAACTTTCCGAGATAACTGTCTTTTCCAAACCTTCTAGCGTGTGGGGTCACTCAGCAAGATCCAAATGAACCAATTGACTCTTGTCGTTGTCATGCGACTCTACAATCAGCTAGTAATAATTTTTTCAGTATATATTCGTATTTCAACAATCATTTTCTATAGAATACCTGACTAACTATTATTGCTATATTGCTATTCTGTTTTTACACTTGGTAAACAGAAAACTTAACTGTTAAAAATTTCCATATTGTTGAACCCCTCGAAGGCCAACGTCGAATGTGAAAACCGTATATGCAATAATGTGAAAATCCTACCTAGGACGAAAATGCATTCATAGATGTAGTCAGAGATATCGTTCATCATTTCCGTATAATTTTTCCAATAGCGAACCCTTTAAGCTTCCCACTTTCGTAGGCCCTTAACGTAGTGGAAGTTGACCTGAAAAATTTTGTTTTACCTCAGCAACTTTCTCGAGAAAACTGTCTTTTCCTCACCTTCTCGCTTGTGGGGTCACTCAGCAAGTGCCGAATGAACCAATCGACCCATGTCGTTGTCATGCCACTACAACTCAGCCGGTAATGGTAAAAAACAACTAAAACATTTTTTTGTATGAATTTGTTAGGTTTTGGTCAAAACTTTTTCTTATCGATTGCCCACAACGAAAAGTAAAGAGATTTCCAATAAGAGGTGTTATTTTGATATTCAAAGAAAAATGCCATTTTTCGATATAAATGATCGGATCTTTATTTCATTATAAAGAAGAAGCTAAGCCGTTAATAGTGGAAAATAACATCAGGCAAAACACCAACACGACAACGCTTAGACGACCATATCCTTTTAATAAAAATTTACATAACCAAATCGCATTTGACTGCCCTATGTCCTCGATAGCCTCACAAATTCCATCTTTGAAGTTTTCAATCGACGCTGGGCTATTGTTGCGTAGACCTTCCCTTTCACGTGACCCCAAAGGAAGAAGTCTCAAGGAGTAAATCACAAGATCTCGGTCGCCAATTGTGATCACCTCTTCGAGAGATAACACGGTCCGGGAACTTTTCCCGTTGTTGATGATCGGCCGACTTGAGTTCTTGTGTGACTGAACTTTATAAGCCTTAAGACCCAAATCTTTATGCAAAAACGATGTAATGACGTTTGTGGAATTCCTAATTCCAAAAACGACGAGTAATGGACAAACCTGGGTTTTCTTCAACACTTTGGGCTACAGCAGCAATATTCTCGGCTGTTCATCAGCGACGTGCACAGGTTTTATTCTTCATATCCCTAACTTGTCCTAACAGCTCGAATTTCATAATATATAAATATAAATATATTTATGGTTTACCTCAGCAAGTTTTCGAGGAAACTGTCTTTTCCTCACCTTCTCGGTGTGGGGTCACTCAACAAGAGCCGAACGATCCAATTGACCCATGTCGTTGTCATGCGACTCTACAACTCAGCCGGTAATGGTAAAAAACAACTAATATATATTATGCAACAAGCGTATAATGATAGCTATTATCCGCGAGATGAAGTTTAGGCTACGAGCTGTAAGCGAGTAGCCCAAATCACCGAGTGAATAACATTAAGTGTTGTTTGACTTCCCGCCTTTCAGCTTTAGCCATTTATTGTGATGTCATGCAGCCAGGTGTTCGGCTGCACTGTATGTCTTCATTTTGTCTAATCGTGTATTACTTTGTCCGCCCATTCGTTTAGTTTTTGTATGTCTCTGTCGTTTGCCTTTCCTTCTTTCCGTAGTTTTAGTGTGGTGTCCCCATAGCGTCTGATTATGTCTTGTCTTGTTTGCTCTCTTATTGTCCGTGTGCAATCATTTCTAATGTGTTTAGCGTCTTCGTGTTGTCCGTTACATTCACACAGTCCGTCTGTGTTGAAGAAGCGTCTGAGGTAGGCCTTCATGTTGCCATGTCGGTTGCCAGTTGGGTGGCTTTAAATGTCAACTTAAGTCTATCTGTCCCTATTTGGTCGCAGTGTTCGTATAATTCTCTTCCTTTATTTTCGTTGTCCCAGTCTTGTTGCCATTCCCTTAATACCTTTTGTTTATTTTGTTTTTCATTTCTTTACGTAATGTTTTGTCCGTCGTTTGTTTATTTTCTGTCCAGTTTTTGTGTCTGTATTTTGCCTCTAGCCACCAGGGTGGCACGCCAGCAAGCGTCTGTAGAGCGGCTGTTGATGTCGTCGCGTATGGTCTGTTTATAAGCAGTAGCAAAGGTCTCTGTGTTGCGTCTATCTGTTTCCTTAATGTCACCCGCTCAGCGTTTATGCCCCATATCTCAGAGGCATATAACGCCGCGGGCTTCATTACATTCTCCGTAATTTGTCTGATTATGTCCTTGTTTGTGTCCGTATGTTCTACTTAGCTTCCCTATAAGTTTCGTCGATGTCCTGCTAATTTTGTGTCTGGTTTCTTTCAAGTGGGGTAAGTATGATAGTTGTTTGTCTATTATTAGTCCTAGGTATTTAATCGTTTCCTTATGTTGCATTGTTACATTGTCTATTTTAATTGTTGGTGGTCTTATATTTCGTCGTCCGCTGATAAACATTGTCTCTGTCTTGTCTTCGTTGTATTTGTTTCCGCTCTCGCTTTCCCAGCGTTTGCATCCTCCCCAGACGTAAAGCCATTTTTTTCGATTTCTTTTGCGGAGTTGCCTGTTAATATGATTAGTTCATCGTCTGCAAACGCTAGGAAGGTTGCGAGCGTGTCCGTGTATTCTATGTCTATGTCTCGTCTTTGAGCTTCATCTGCCTTGTATTGTCTGTCCGTCTGGTCCATTATCCTGAACCAACCCTGCATGATTGACAACCACAGGGTCGGTCCAAGACTTGAACCCGGGGGCACCCTTTTGTTGTTGTCCTTGCTGTCGTTCCGCTCGTTATTGTCCTGTCCGTCAAAAAGTCTTCGCAGAGCCTGCAGAGCGCTTCCGGTACTTGTGCTATTTCCATCTCTCTCTTTATGTATGGGATCCATGCTCCATTGAAAGCGTTCCGCAGGTCCAGTGCGACTATAAGTTGGTGTTTCCTGTCCTTTTTATTTCTCTGTATTTGTCCTGTCATGTTTTCAATCGCATCTATTGTTGAACGTCCCTGTCTAAACCCGTACTGTCTTTCGTCTAGTCCATTATTGTTCTCTAGCCATTTCTGTAGTCTCCTGTTCGTTAATCTGTCCAGCACTTTTCCCAAGGCTGGAAGAAGGCTTATAGGCCGCATTGTCCCGTCTTTTTGGGTATCCAAATTACTTTAGCTCTCTTCCATACCTTGGGAAATCGTCCGTATGTCATGCATTTGTTGTATGTTTCCGTTAGTATGTCTTTTGTTATGTCGAATATGTGTGTCAACGCTTCGTTTGGTATTTTGTCCTGTCCTGTGCTCTTTCCGGTTTTAAGTCCTTTTATTGTGTCTTCAATCTCCTCTGTAGTGATGTCGGGTTCTGTCGTGTTACTGTATGTTGGTGCGGTGCGTCTAATCCTTTTCATTTCTTCACTGTCCACTGTTTCGTTGTCCTGGGGAAAGTATTTGTCCATCAGGTAGTTGTTTTTGTCATTTTCGTCTATAGTATATGTTCCGTCTTCCTTCTGTATATTTGTGTTTTGGGTTGTTTGTCTTTTGTTTAGAAACTTCCATAATTTGTCCCATGGGTTGTTGTCGCTGATGTCTTTTATGTGTTTCTGTGCTTGTTCGAATTTCGCTAGTTTTATTTTTTCTTTGTAGTCTCGTCTCATTTGTTTATATTCCTGCGTTTTCCTGTTTCTTTCGTTCTCGTTGACTTCTTGTTGTGTTTGTCGTCTGTGTTGTCGTAGTTTCTGTCTTGTTCTTTGTAATTCGTCTGTCCACCACCCTTTCTCGTCGTCAACTTGTTTTGTCTTTATATGTTTTCGGCATATCGTTGTGCATATGTATTGTAGCTTTTCAGCTCTTTGTTCGAGCTCTTCTGCATTGTTAATCGTCCATTTTTCCTTTCTATCACCTTTTTTAGTTCGATCTTGTATTGTTTCCAATTTGTTTCGTCGAAGTCGTATATTGTGTGTTTTCTTATTTCTGTGGTTTTTATGTCTATGTCATATGTTATGTATCTGTGTAAGCTTAACGATTCCTCCTCCTGAACTTTCCAATTTCTTATTGTCAGTCCTTTTGTCAGCGTGACGTCTATATAGCTGTATCCTCTGTGGTTTGTAAATGTTGGTATCTGTGTTGGATCGTTATTTATGTCGTATACATGTGTCACTGTCCAGTCAAGTAATTTGTCGCCTCTTGCATCTATCTTTGTGCCCCCCCATGTTGGGTGGTGTGCATTTATGTCTCCAGCTAAGAGGTGTGTCCTTTCCTTATGAGTCATCTTTTGTGTAAAGTCTGTCAGTCTTTTATTTTCGTGTCCGCCTGGTTCGTCGTATAGGGATGTAATCAGTACTTTTGTTTTGTCTTTCCTTGTTATTTCTATTGTTGCATAATTCTTGCTCGTTAGTTCTCGTCTTGTTGTTATGTTTGTTAGCGTTCGTTTTGTTAATATCTGTGCTTTTCTATTTGTGTCGTGTTCGTGTGTTATGTACTCTTGATTTTCTATGTATTGTCCGTATGGTTCCTGTATAATGGCTATGTCTATGTTCTCTTCTTTCATTTTTTGGTATAGTAGTCTCGTTGCTTCTTTTCCTCTGTCCAGATTTATTTGAATTATTTTCAAGGTCATTGTGAGTAGTCTATTGTTTGTCTGGCTTGTCTTTCCTTCCGTTGGTATACCGGGCATCTCCGGTCTCGTGCCGTGTGTTGTCTCATTTCTTGTCTGGTTCCGTCTATTTTGCAGTTGGGGCAGTCTAGTCTTTCACTCTGGCATGTGCGACCTTCGTGTGGTCCTCCGCATTTGTGGCATCTGCTTTTTGCGTCACAGTGTTTCGCCACGTGTCCATATTTGTGACAATTGTAGCATAGTGCTACACTTATTTCTTCCGCCACCCTTATTTTCTGGAGGTCTATATACATGGTCCCTTTTTTAGCAGTCTTTTCGCTATGTTTGTGTCCGTTTGTAAGATTATGTTCTCTTTGTATTCGTTTCTACAAGTCTTTCGTGTCAGTATTCGTGTGGTTTTTTTAAATGTGTCTCCGTCTATTTCCTCGTTTTCATATGGTATTTGACCAATTAGTTCTTCGTCTGTGTACCCCTTTGTTATCCCAGTCAACATTATGGTCGGTTTCTTTTGTTGGTCTGTTCGTACCTGTACCTCCTTGTTGGTTTTCAGCACTTGTGTTAGTTTTTCTTGTTGTGTTTTGTTCCGTACATTGATGATTACCTTTCCGTCCTTTATTGGTATTATGTTTTTATTTTTTTGTCTCCGTGTAATACATCTTTTGTTGCTTCTGTCAGTTTCTTCATCACTTCCTTATGTTCTTTTATGTTATTTATCCCTATTATTGTCTTATGTGTTTGTTTTTGTTCGGGTGTTTTCCAGCCACCATTCGTGTCGTTGTTAGTTTTTGTTTGCGATGTCGTTTGTGCGTATGTTTTTTGTTTTTTGTCCGTCCTTTTATGTTCAGTCATTGTCTGTGTCATAATCTGTGTTGGTTTCTGTTTCTTCGTAACTTGTATTAGGTTTTCGTTGTGTTTTGCTTTTGTTGCTATGTTTCATTATGTTTGGCATTTCTTTTTCCCTTGTTGAGTTTATTTTTCCTATCATGGTTTTGATTTCATTTACTTGTCTGTTCAAATTCCTAATTTCTTCGTTTTGTTTGTTTATTTGTTCTTCCTGCTTTCTTATCGTTTCTTTATTTCCTTCTTTTTTTCCTAATTGGTATGTCATTCTTATCAGGAGGTTGCCCATTATGTCCAGTTGATTTCTTACTATGACTTGGTCTTCTCTATTGAATTGTATCTTACCTCCTGAGAATTTTGTTGTGGCTTTCTTGATATTTTCTTTGGCCATAAGTATTTCTTACTCCTTCTGTTTCATCTTTTTGATCTGTCATTTCGTGTGTTTCCGTTTGTTCTGTTTCTTTTCCCTGTCCTGTCGCTTTGCTTATTCCTACTTCTTTGTCTTGTTTCTTCATTTCGTATAATTGTACTATTTCTTTCAATTTTTTATTTTCCCTAATGGTTTGGTCTCCGTCCATTTCAATATCGGTGAATGACCTCTCTCTCACTTCTTCCGTGTCTTCACCGGTTCCATAATTCTTCCTCTTTCTCGTGTCTGGTGACCTCGAAAGCGATTGCGTACGCGGTATTTGGCCTAACCGTTTGGCCTCCTGTTCAATATCCTTCCATCGCGTTTCTATTTCGTTCTCACTATCTTTTTCATTTGATGTTGCTGTTACGTTTTTCTTATTGGTTTTATTGTTAATGTTCAAACTCATAATGTGTCCCACGAGTAGGGCCGAATTATATGGTCACCTCCCAGCAGTGCGCCCGTACTGGGAGGAAGGCTATATGTCCCACTGGGTGCGCCTGGTGCCCAGTGGTGAGAAAGTTAGGAACCGGTCTGCTCCCCGGCCATGCATCCCTTCGGCACTTATCTACACCTTAGGATTGGAGGTTTTTATAGAGGTTGGCTCCTCTGTGAGTCGGGCGGTTAAGCCAAGCTCCCCGTCCACCCTAAGACTTGACTAGGTCAGGACGGTCTGTACAGGGCGGCGAACCGCCAGGTCCTAGGGCACCTCGGGTTTGGCGATCCCCGTACTGCACATCCGAAGATGCGCAGCCCCTGAGGCGAGTGAATAACAGTCGTTATACGCGAGTAGCATACTGTACTTTATCCACGACTACTATTTCTAGAAGATTTTAACATTTGGCGACTGCGACAAGACCCTTCTATGACAAGCGTGAAAAAGTAAAGTAGACACATGAGAAAGTTTTGGAGAACTAGTCATTGTATATTTTGTGATAAAAAAAAAAGCTTCAATTGATATAATGAAAGTAGATTTGGCCCTTGATTGACAAGGTATGCCCATATTGTTGGTTGGAGTACTTTAGAATATTGAAGAAATACCAATTTAAAGAATTTATTTCAAATCTAAATCTATGAAGCATCTGACAGCAGTGAATTATAATCTCATTATTTCCTTGTGATTAATGGGTTTATTATTAAGGTCGAGCAACGAGACTTACAATGGACGGATTCCACAATAGTCGTGTATAAAACAACTAAAATACTTTTTTGTATGAATTTGTAAGGTTTTGGTCGAAACTTTTCTTATCGGTTGCGCACAACGAAAAAGTATCTGTCATCTTTTCAGTATATATTCGTATTCCAAAATTCTTTTTTATAGAATAACTGACTTACTGTTATATATTGCTTTTCTGTTTTCACACTTGGTAAACTGAACCTAACTGTTAACCCCCTCGAAGAGCAACGTCGAATATTAAAACCGTATATGCAATAATGTGGAAATTCTTCCTACGACAGAAATGCATTCATATATGTAGTCAGAGATATCGTTCATCATTTCCGTATAACTATTCCAATAGCGAACCCTTTAAGCTTCTCACTTCCGTAGGCCCTCAACGTAGTGGAAGTTGACCTGAAAAATTTATGTTTTACCTCAGCAACTTTTCCGAGAAAACTGTCTTTTCCTCACCTCACTCAGCAAGAGCCGAATGAACCAATTGACCCATGTCGTTGTCATGCGACTCTACAACTCAGCCGGTAATGGTGCGTCACTTCCATGGCGTGCTCGATGTAACTGCTTCACTGGCTCTGAATGCCCCAACATAGAAGGACGTTTTAGCGCAGAATGCTCCTTTTAAACACAAATCCTTATGGCTTCAGCCAGTCATTTCGACGAACAGGATCCGGAAAAATTGTATCCCCCTCGGGAACGGTTAACATCTTTTCATCGGACGCAATGCCTACTACGATCCACGTGTGCCTTCCGTCTTTCTTTCTTTTTTGAAACCTGTCATTAGACCAGGGTCGGTTCTGGAGATTTTGTGTTTGAATTTTGGTTATATATTTTTCGTAATTGAATGAGAGAATGTTTTGATGAAAAATCAAGGATCTCAATATTTCTCTGTGTTAAATCCGTTCATACTGCAATTCTTCGTAGAGTAAAATCTAATGATAATATCCCTTTCCAGCCAAATTATAAACGTTAAAAGGAAAAACACATACCTACCAGAAGAAGTTCAGATACACTCCATAAACACAAATTTATGTGAAATATTCAGTGAAGAGTGCCCTAATTCTTGCAGGTTTCATGATGCCATTCATTTTCCTTATTTTGTTTTACAAGTCTCATACTTGCAAAAACGTTGTGAATGAGAAGCAAAAATGATGAGAATATCATAAATTAGTTATTTAATCAACAAGGTTATTAAAGAATGCGACTAATGTTCGAGCGAACGCATTAATAGTTGGAGACCATTAACCGCTCGATCAATAACCGAGTTGATTACAAGATTTTTCCGACGATCTCAATATGGATGGTGTATGAATTCTTGATTGAAATAAATTTTCATTTTGCACGAAACTTACATTTCACATAAGAAAATTTCAATGTATCTGTGTTCCAGTAAAGTTTTGACATTTCTCGTAGTACTTCTGAATACTTAGTGAATGGTTGCCATAAGGACTGCACATTAAAATAGCAGAGATTGAGCATTAAAACGGGTCGCTAATAATCAATTTCGTACACATTAAGATCACCTTTTATTTTGAGATCGACGGAAATATTATTTTAATGATAGGCACAGCACTCTTTTTCCCACGAGATAATGATAACTTCTAATACATAGCTTCAAGAGCAGCAGCAGAAATAGGAATTAATCAAGATTTCAATATTTTTAATTTTCTTATCATTTTAAATTTTTATCTTATCGCAAATCATCACGCTTTGAATTGATTTCTTAGATAATATTAGTTTGAAGGAAAAATTCATGTAATTAAATTATCACTTATTGAGGTGGGTCAAAAGGAATATTATCTAAATTTAGAGTTCTTAAAAATACAAGCTGTGCTGGAAATGTTGATTAGAGCTCAAGAAAAAAATTCGAATAGTACTTGGAAAGAAAGTAGGTACTAAAATTGAATGATTCGGTTGTGGAATGTAATATTTCAAACTATGTAAGATCGAAAAATGAGTTATTTTAAGGATAAAAAATATGATGAACAGAGAAAATCATCCGATTTCTCTATATGATATTTCATTGTTTTTCGAATGATTTTAAAACGAATGCAATACTTGGATAAAACGTGAAAGTTCTAACAAACGACCAACAATTTGAGTGGGTTTACTTATTTTATTACATTTAGATTTGAATACTGCATGAGTTTTTTATATGAATGGTTCTAATTTTTACTGAATATTCTACCAAGATTTTGAGTATATCAGTATAATAACAGCAGGGGAGTTTCCAGCCAATTGGCCTAGGAGAGTCATTGAAAAAAAAAGAACTTTAATAGTTCAATTAAAAAAATTATGAATTTTCATCTATGAATATAAACAAATGACCGAAAAAACCAACAATGACCAACAAACAACAAGATAGAGTACGATGAAAATTAATTTTAGGTTCAGCTTTTCACTTATCTGAATTTCCCTATTTCTGTATATTTGATTTATTTTTTCAAGGTGTATTCGGAAAATATCTGAGATGATAGGTTGTACTATCGGTCTGCTTGATGGAGTGAAGAATTTTATTTGAATTTACAAGTATTTTCACATGAAATGCGATTGTCGTTGAAGCTAGTTCAGCTTTAATTAGCACTTGTATACTATATTTGAAAGCTTAGGAATTGTACTTGACTTTCAGCTTTAAAAAGTACTCAAACAATAAATACCGTATGGGTAGAATAATTTGAGAGATAGACCAAGTATTTGCGAAATACTTTTTTCGTATATGAGAGTTGCTTTTTTGTTTGAGTCTGTCATTTTGATAACTTTTTCTTTGATATATTTTTTGCCGATTTACACCTATTCATTGATGACCCAATTGGGAATTTGTTACTGAAAGCAATTAAGATGATCAATCTTGATAAAAATCAAATACTTCCCCTAAATTAAATATTCTCTATCAATATCAACTATTCGAAACTAAATTCAAAAAGGAATTTCTATAAGAGCAGAAAACCATCCCATACATTTTCGAATAGCTACTATATTTCATCGGGAATTTTCTCAGAAAAGAGTAAGCTGAAAGTCCTCTTTTTGATATTGATACTTATTAAATGGATTTTCAAAATTAAATTCACTCGAAAGTTCACTATCGTAATCCTGAAAAAACTTCGAATTGAAAAAAAAATTTGCACCCGCGATCAAAAAGTGAGACTACTCCAAACAATTCAATGAAACACAATGTACCTATTTTACGAGTCGACAAATATTGAATTAGTATTGGCTAAATTGAAGCCTTCTGCACAAAAAATATACTTTTTGTTTATACACGTATTATTTTCAAGCCAGTAAATAAAACTATTATTCTTTATATTCTCACATAAAGACCACCATTCGTGTGTAAGAGAGAAACGGAAAATATGTTTAAATTGCGACAAGCAAGAGGAGGGACTGGCGTATTTTTATCCACCGTTATTTCCCGATATAGATTTCACGAGGAAAAAATTTATGAACACCCCAACAAATACTTCCTTCAAGTTTTAGGAAATCTTCTACCGTTTGCGGTAGACAATACTGAAAATAGAGTTCAGATTCAATTTTCAAATCAGATTGTATGAGTATTCACTGTACTACAGCATTATGATGAATCAAGAATCTAGGTGAGTTTAAGGGTGAATCGGAATTATTCGGTCCACTTAGATTTATATGAAAACTTGAGGACAATTTTTTTGTAAATCCATGCAGTCTAAAATTTTTGGTAAAAATGGTGAACTATAAATTCAGTAATTCACTTTTCATAGGAATCCGGAGGTGGGAATCAGACCTTCTAGTTATAATCCATATGAACATAGGCAGACTAAGAGACCCTTATCGTGAGTATAGATACTTTATTTATCAGATTTATTTGAAGATTTTCTGAATTTGTGCTTCAGGTTCATGAAAATTTCCGTTATATTACGTTGATGTATTAATGTTTCTACACATTCGAACCGATTTATATCTCTCAATAATAAATCATTTACAAGGTTTTTTGAAGGAAATAATTCCATGAAATAAATGCAAATTTGTAAGTTCTCAACCGGATATATTCTGTTTCTTTTGTCGTCAAAAAACCAAATGAATATACCTTCTTCAATCGATACGCTCAAATTCAAACAAAAATTTCCCAAACAGACAGCCATTTAGAAAAATATGTTTTCAGCCAAATGCTAGGAAATTTTGACATTCTTGGCAAAACTTTTCGAAGAAAAGTCAAGATTTCCCTACTGTAAGAAATGATAATTTTTCTACAGCTGTTTGTGTTATCTCT
Organism: Propylea japonica; assembly: GCA_013421045.1. Lineage (NCBI taxonomy): Eukaryota > Metazoa > Arthropoda > Insecta > Coleoptera > Coccinellidae > Propylea > Propylea japonica. The sequence goes on along the minus strand of CM024245.1, from coordinate 34,738,127 downwards.
CTAAATTATTGCAGTATTAAGTGATTTCTCATTCTGGCAATTATTCATAAAGCATAAACCTATTTGTTCGAATTACAGAAAAGTAGAAGCTTTAATTCTACTTACAAAAGGAGCCGTTGGTGTAGGAATTCTGTCGTCTTCTCTCATCTTCAAAGAAGGATATTTAACAGGAATTATATACACATGTCTCGTTGGTGTTTTGGTTACGTATTGCCTACACATACTGGTGAGATAGCTTATTACCTGACTACTTTTACTTGAGCTAAATAAATTTTTATTTACGATAGATCAACATTCATTGCCTACAGGTAATCATATATCTATTGTGAACATAGACGTGCATCTGAGAATTTGTAATGTTGAAGTGACTTTTTCTCAGTTCAGCTTAAAAAGTTATTCAATCCAAGTAGCAGTGTTATTTAATTTTTGTTTATTTTCGATTAATACACAATATTCAGAAGCCAAGCAACGGTTCATCTCATCACAAGCTCACTAATGTATATCTATTAGCTGAGAAAAACAGGCTTATTAGCTACATTTAAACATTGACTTCGGGTAGATACTTGTGTTATATGAAATACGTTTAAAACATTTTCGTGAGATAACCGACTTGAGCCGATACAAACCATATCCAAGTTGGTTTCTTGAAGATCCACCCAGATAAGCTGGTGGATTGCTCCGATTGGCTTTTCAAGTTGCAGTTAATCGCTGAATATCATATCGAGTAACAAATGCTTCTTGAAAATGGAAAACGACTAGCAAGTATCTTTGCTTACTTATGATGAGATACTTTTTGTCAGGAAACGCCTCTACCGGTCGCAAATGAATAAATTTCTTTGTGCCTATAGCAAGTCAAAATTTTTATTTGGCGGATTCGAATAGTTTTCTCGGTGTAATGCCTATTGCTTAAAAAAACAGAAAAAAAGAATATGATTTGTAAATAGACAATTTTGCTTGTAATGGAACGACCATATCCCTTGACCGCATCTTGTGCCATCTATGGCACAAACCCAGAAAAAACTTTTTTTTCAATTCAGCTGAATATTTCCGTAACCGCATAGTACAGTTCATATCTGACATATTCATAAAAAGCCACACAGAGGCGCTGAACTGAGTAGAATGCCTACAAAAGGCGTTCATTTGTCTATTCTTACTGAATCTGGTTTGCGCGAGAGTTCGATGATATCTGGTGGTCGTTTTTTATCATTGAAAAGTATTTTTTGAGGACGATAAAATATCTTGGTTTTATTAGTGATTTCATGAACCAATTTAGGCAAGTTTCAATCATTTTGATCTCCATAAATTTATAGAAAAAATAACAAAACAGTTTGTCCCATATGTGGAACATCATTCAGTGTCAGAATCTAAAATTACATTGCATATTATCCTAAATATGGATTCAAAGCTATTTTATGGAAAATGAAAGTCGTATGGATTCTTGATTTCGAAAATAATATAATATACCAGAAGAAGTTGAAACAAATGCAGCACTAGGTAATACTATCAGTATCTGTCTGATGAACCATACGCCTTTCTAAATACGAAGATAGCCATAGCAAATGATCTTTGTACTGCCAGAAAACCTACTATACGGAACATGGGAAGACCAAGTGCAACACATGAAATTTAGCAGAAAAGGATCAGCAAGAAAATCCCCCAAGAAGACGTGCGAAAGGATGGTCTTGATGATCTACTGCACTTGCTGAAAACAGATCGCATGATGCGATGCAAATCCCCAGGCTGCTCAGAGAAAACTTTTATAATTTGTTTCAATTGCCAATAACCATTGTATCTGACAAAGACAGGAACTGCTTCCTTTGTTCTCATAGTGAATAAAATTTTGGATATGCCTTAATATTTTCTTGTTGGATGATGTTGAGTATTTTTAGCTTCAACCTCGGATCAAATTCTTCAAGAATTAATTTTTTCACAGCAAAATTAAAATTCATGCGGTAAAGGGATATCAGTTGACTTCTTTTGAAATGACCTATTAAAATTGCTCCCTGTTTCAGTTCCGCTCGCAGTACAGACTATGCAAACGCCTGAACGTCCCTGTATTAGGATATTCAGAATCAATGAAGAAGGCGTTGGAACACGGCCCACCACGATTGAGAGTGCTTCATAGATATGCACCGATGTAGACGACATAAATGTACATAATACATACATATGTAAGTATATTGCATCTTGGAGAAAACTGTGTATTGAATATCATGATATGGAGGAACAATTTGGACTGAGATAGTGTTTGCGACAAACTTAGCGAAGTGTGCTGAGTTTATAGGTGGAACGTGAGTTGAGGACAGGGAATTTTGCATTATGTTCGATATGCATCTGCCTTCGTCGCAGAGTTTCAGAACTACTCAATTTCATATAGTCTTAACCATGATGTCTGAAGTTCTGATGCGAACTCGAACAAACCAAAAGTTTTTGAATAGCAACCGATCATGCAATAAAAACTATTGTAATTTCCAAGAAAAACCAGAAATTGTGTATCGTTAAACAGGGTGTCTGTAAACAAATGCGAGGTACTTAGGGAGATAATTCCTCGATAAAAATAATCAGGGGTAGTTCATATGATTTTTTTTCGAAATCGACCTACTTTCCAAGATACAACCTTTGGAAGGCGATGGCGAGTTGACAGATTTTAATTTTCTAAAAAACACTGAGTCGTAAAGCTATACATAATATTATTCATTAAGTAGATGTTACTCACACAATTTTTTTATGCCATAACATTATTATTAGGGGTTGAAAATCACAACCCCTCATGATTTTCCTTCAAAAATTGTTCGTGGGATAGATTTTCGAAAAATAAAATTCTTTATGTTTTCCTAATCCATTAAAAAAAAAAATTTTCTGCAAAATTTCGATAAATTCGATACTTTTCTCGAAAACAATAAAAACTTACAAGCAGTTATGATCACTGTTCATTCCATTTCATCGTATGTTCCATAGAACTAATATTTTAAGATATTGTTTATGCTCAAAATTGGTTTTATCGATTATTCTCATTAATCGAAAGAAAGTTCTATTTGTGAAATTAAAATATTACGGATAAAATTTTCTTCCAGAAATTAGTAATTAAACCTTAGATCTTAGAAAATTCATTCCATAGAACACTTATACGATGAAATGGAATGAACAGTGATCATAACTGCTTGTAAGTTTCCGAAAAAAGCATCGACTGTATCGATATTTAGCGAGAAACTTTTTTTCTCCAGAATAGAATGAAAAACCCTAAGAGAATTTTATTTTTCGAAAATTTATCCAACGAAAACAATTTTTCAACGAAAATCATAGGGGGTTGTTATTTTCAACCCTATTTTCAGTGACTTCTGATCGTTATGTCCACATGATTCAGGAGTTATTATTTCTTGGGGTTTTCCTGGGTTTTCAGCTCCGCAGCATAGTAGAAGGACCATATTTGTTTGGCTACCGCCAACAAAATATTTGTTCAATTTGTTGGAGTATTGTAACGATTTTACTTTGAGTTATAAAAATTCGTTAACTGATTTCCAAGTAAATATTCAAATAAATTATATCACGGAACTGTACTGCTGTTATTTCATAAAATTATGTTATTTATACGAGTATATTGAATCAATCACAACTTTTTGTCAATTCCCGATTATTTTATAACTCGCATAATCTTAAAATAATTTATTTTCAGATTTATCGTCGATAGTTCAACATTACTATGCCAGTTTTCGATTTGTACATCATATGCCCTATTCATTCTTCAAACTTTTGGATTCTTCGAACAATATACAACTTGGTTAAACATAGGACTTGGAAGATATATTTATTGTTTGATCCTAATCGCACCCTTTGTTGTTAGCCTGTATTTGGGAAATTGGAAAATTGCATTTTACGTATCCGTTATTGCAACTTCAGCATCTGTTGTTTCATTTGGTATTTTGTTCTCATATCTTTTCGAAAAGCAGAATTCACTTTTTGATCTGAAGACGATTGGGGATATAGATCAACTTCCAAATTTTTTTGGTCCTTTGCTGTTTTCACTCGAAGCTGTCTCAGTGGTGGGGTCTTGAAATTATGTATAGTTACGTATATATTTCAAAAATAATCACCTGAAATTTATTACTGATTTGTTGTTCAGGTGACAACATTTGAGAAACATTTACATGCGCCAAAAGATTTTGTCAGTCGTTGGGGTACCCTTAATATGGGAATGGCTTTGGTGACAGTTCTGCATATGTCTATCGGATTTTTAGGCTATTGGAAATATGGAGAATACGCAGTAGGCAGTTTCTTGAATGACATGCCACTGAAAGATTCGTGAGTAAAAAATTTGTTATTTTCAGTTACACTGGTTGCTTATTCTCAATTTCAGAGCATCCATTTGGTGTAGGTGTTTATACACCATTTCTATTTATTTCTCATATGGATTGCATGGATTTGTATTGGTCGATGTATTGTGGATGAAAAAGTGGAGGGGTCATGATCTCAAATTCAAACGTTTTTCAGGGTAGCATTCGTGTTGGATCAAGTAAGTATATAAGATTTCCTAAGAAAGTAGGATAGATGAGGAAGAAACTTTCATGAATACAGTAAATGCTTATTTTTATAATAAAGATGAATAATCTTTGAAAATTATTTAATATAAATATAACGATGGAAAGTAACTTTGACAAAAGAAAAGGATTAAGAGTAAGAGGAATCAAAGTAAAGATGTGAGAAAAAGATGAAGAAAGACAGTGATAGATAGCTGGAAGCAGATACAGATGTGGTAGAAACGGATGGAAACAGGGGAGTTTCAGTGTTAAACTCACGCTGGTTCGGAGTCCAGTGGAGCAGTGGAAGAATCGAAACCTCGGAGCGATGCGATATCGAATAAACGGGGGGTCTGTTGGAATGGCAGTCTGTAGTGGTAGTGGGGGATGGCGCGCAACGATCTAGGATCGAATCATTCGAATCGAAGAAGAATCAGTAACACTCGAAACGGGAGATGGATAACGTCGCATGTCTATTGAAAATGAATACGACAAATTTTCTCCACTCTTATGGCGCCATGGGCGGAAGTTATTTGCCTCAATGAATGAAACAAATAATTTCCTGTTAAAATTAATATTCAGGTTCTTTTTCGCCATAACTGGTTTGAAAATAAAATAAATTCTATGAAAAACAAAAATAAATTCAACGAAAATAAAAAAATGAAAAAAAACAGAAATTAATTCTACGAAAATAGAAAACAAATTAAAACATTTTATATTGAAGAAAAATTCAAATCAAATGTTCAAATAATCCACCTTGTTGTGCCAAACAGTAGCCAAATCTGTTATAAAGATTTAATCTCATATCTCGGAGAAGATTCGGCATACTTGCTATTTTGGAACAAAGTTGGATTATTTTGGACCTTAATTCAATAATGTTCGTCGCTCTTTCAATTTCTTGCCCATACACCATATTTTTGAGATATCCCCAAAGAAAGAAATCATTGGGAGATAAATCTGGAGATCTGGAGGGCCATTTGATGGTTCCGTTTGTGGTAATGAGACGATCAGAAAAAGTCGTTCTTAGATATTGTGTGACTGCGCTTGCGTTATGACTTGGGCAGCCATCCTGTTGAAACCAGACATCATCAAAATTAATTGGTAGTTGTCGAACTGTCGGAATAATTTGATTCTGTAATAGATCCAAATATTTTGCAGCGTTTAGGTTACCATCGATGAAAAATGGCCCTATCATGTATACCCAGCATGTAATTACCCAGCATTCCTGTCCAAACATTAAGTTTTTCAGGATACTGGGTACGCACAGGAATACTCAGGTGCTTATTCTCCCTAGACCAATATCTTACTACGGATGGATTATGTTTTCTATGCAATGAAAACGATGAATCATCCGTGAATAAGATATTGCTCAGAAAAGAACTACTCTCATTCTCTTTTTCCATCATCTTTTCACAGAATTCCATTCTTTTGAAATGGTCTTCTGGAAAAATTTCCTGAGAGGTTTGCACCTTATAACATTTGTAACCATTTCTTTTCAAAATATTCCGAACAGTTCTATCGCCCAAATCGACTTGCTGGGCAATTTTTCTGCTAGAACAAGGTGCACTGGTTTCAACAGCCGCACACACATCCACTTCTCTTGCCAAACGATTTTACTGACGGTCTTCGGTGGTTTATCAATTCTGCAATGAAGGCATGTTCGTAAACAACCACATTGCTCGAACTTCTTGACTATTTTGGAAATAGCCGAACGTGAAGGTATCGGCCTATCTTCAAAAGCAACAATAAACGAATTTATTGTCTCCGCAATTGATTGACCACCGAAATACCATTTTATTATTTGAATTTTCTCTTCAACCGTATGCATTTTGATTTCCGCAGAATCTAATTTATTCTCAAACCGTATGGTCTATCGCATCCAAAGTTTGGATTGCGACTAATTCAATCAGCGGACCGCGTTAAGAATTGCAGCAGGAGCACGATACACAAACACCGTATGCCGACGCGCATCGAGAGTGACGTCACTGGGAACATTTCCATAGCATTTGCGTGATTGAAGAGAGAGAGAATTGATTAGAATTTGTTCTCCTAATGACGTAGATGGGTAGATGCTCGCGCCGGACGAGTTTAGACCACGAATCTGGCATACCGGTGTTTGTGTATCGTGAGCAGGAGCAGAGCGATGCATCCCCCACTACCACTACAGACTCGCCGCTTATTCAATATCACATCGCTCCGAGGTTTCGATTCTTCCACTGCTCCACTGGACTCCGAACCAGCGTGAATTTAACACTGAAACTCCCCTGTTCCATCCGTTTCTACCACATCTGTATATGATGCAGTGAAAGATTCTACAGAGGTAGCAAAAAATAAATAGGTACAAAAGGAAAGGCAGAGAAAAAAAATTGATAATAGTAAAATTTAAAAATAAAATATTTTGAATGTGATTTCTGAATATGAACGAAAGAACTGATTATTCTATAAATTTTTCAGCTCTTCTTATTATTTTCGTTCCATTCATCGTCCGAACTGTAATACTGGATGCACTATTTGCCCTGTCACTTCCAATTTTGGGCATCGTTCTACCAGCTTTAATGGAATTTTGCGTGAGTGGCCAACGCATCATCCAAATAGAACTACTATACTTTGGAAGGATGCTGTACTTATCGCACTTGGACTCGTGGACACCTTTATCGGTTTATTTTTTTGTGTCACTCAGTTGATTCAGTTTTTCCAGATAAATAGAAATGTGATATTTTGGTAATAGAAGTCTGATAAAAATATAATATTGTTTATAAGTTTTCAAGAACCCTGTACGTTATAGTTTAAAGATCACATAGAATAAATGAACCAGTGGGAACTGCCCAGTTCAAATAAAATGCTTTTCATGTTATAATATTATATCCAATTGGACGTCGAATTAATTAAAGATCTTTTGATAGTAACGGAATTTAACGCTATTAGATTCAGAAGCCATGACAAAGGAGTCTTCTACAAGCAATAAGTACTCTAAGGATAATAAACTCAAATATGTTTTGTATAAAATCAATACCAACTTCATCGAACGATGTTGTAATGAACTTGTATAACTAGATGCTATTCATTAGAGTTTATCGATAATGGAAACTTCATTAAAAGTGGTTGAACAAAGACATTCACCATCTTTATGCTGAACGCCGCTAACGCCACTGAGCATTCATCATCGATTTAATATACAGGTTGATCAAATTGAAGATACCTGAACTACAGCTTTTTAACCGAAAGAAACAAAAAGGGTGAATGGTAGATTACGATTGCCTTTTTTCAAGAAGTTCATAATGCCCTCTCTTACAGGACTTATCTTTTATTTTTGAGTAATGAACCATTTTTTGTTACAAGAACTGGTGTTGTTATGACTAGGTTAACCTTCCAGGAACTTCGACCATGTAGATGTTCGTTCTTTATCCAACTCATTCGTGAAATCCCAAGAAGGTTGTCAAGGGCTTTGATAAAATCGAAAGCCTCCTCAAGAGCCTTTGCCGTTACCTCTTGGTTGTTGAGGATAAGTTTTTCTATATGAATGGATTTAGGCCAGCTAGTTCTGAACACTTGCATACTATGTGTTCAGCTGCTTCTGCTTCTGATCCACAGAGGCTGCAAATTTTATCTACTGACTTTTACATTCAATTCAAATGAAATTTGTACTCATAGTGAACCGTCATCAGTCCCACTATCACCTGAAGCTTAGCTGACAACTTCAGAGGCTTTCTGGTTTAGGTAGATGAAATCATAACGAATTTTTTGACCTGAGTAGGTACAGGAGTGTTTCTCCAGAGACTTATCTGTATTTCAACTCCCATTGCTGGACCTTTGCCTTATATTGGTCTCTTTCAAGCCCACGGAAAGGCTCAGAACCAGCACGTCTCAACCTTAATGCCTGTTCTGAAAGTTCATCAACTTTTTCATCTCTTCCAAGTTCCACAATTAATAATGCTATAAAAACATTTTATTGAAATGATACAACAAAACAATAACGACTTGGTTCAGATGTAGCTTCTGCAAAATATGGAAGGAGGTAAGACCCAATTTCATACATTTTACAAAGACTTGTAGTCTTAATACCGATTAATAAATAACAATGGTCCGAACATAAATCCCTTCGCAATACCATAATTGCCTGTTTCTCAATATATGCAAGACAAAACAACCCCCAATAAATTAGATATGAATTTATCGGTTGAACAAAAGCGGAATTATGCAAAAAATTTAATAGCTCGATGAAAGCCCCTCTCTACTAAAAAAACGATGAGCCCTCACCTTAAAGAAAATATTGCCATACTTTACATTGGTAATTGATTACCAATAGAAAGAACAATAGCACGCAAGAACTAATTGCGGAGGATTTAGGAAAGCGAAAAGCCATTGTAATAAAATTGATATTCCGAAATACAAAAGACCGAATGAATGGCGAAAGAACCCTAAGAAATTGAATGTAGTCTTCTGCGAATTTTCTTTAATTAAATGCTTTAAACTGTGGCTAATTAATGTTTATTTTATCGCTGATGAACGATGTAATTTAATTATACTCGATATCTCATCCCCCAATTGTGTTTAGCGCTTTATTGGAGCTTAAAGCTCTAGGGTCCTTATAAACATATCAGGATTTAATTTATGAAAGCTCTTTCGGTCGAAACTGCGATGGAATCTTAATTAGTGCGAATTCGATGTGAATGGTTTTCTACAAATGTTGACTGTGTCTGTCTACAATTACTTCATGTTATGGCAAAATTCTACCGTGTGATTATTCAATGATCAGGGTAGGCTCGAGTACTGAGTTGAATATTTATTGAAGTGTTTTTTGATTCTATACCAGTTGATAAATTTGATCTTATCGCTCAGTTGCATATAATATGAACACAGAAGTTAATGCTTTCTTTATTCGAATAATTTCATGAACAAATTCGAAATATTTATTTTTTTTATTTAGGATTTGATTCAAGGGGTACTTACCATTGCTAGATACTATACAGGGTGGTCCAGATCTTAACCAAGAAATTTTAACCACTAGTTATTTAATAAACATATTTCGAAAAATCTTTCCTCTCCAAGATATGAAATTATAGGAAAAAAATGTTTTTAATTAATAACTTTCACACTGCTTGAAATATTTTCATGAAATTTGAGATTAACGTTTTGAGCGTCAAAGAGCACTTTTTGCATAATTTTATTTCTTTTTATTCTACAGTGGCGTCTGTACTTCAGCGAGACTTAATAATTTCAGATAAAAAAAAATAGGCCACTGGTTTTGCCGACAACAAAAATTACTATTGAAATCGTTATCCAATTTGAAGCAAATTCGGTCCCTTGACTTTTTGCTGTACGAGGCACCGTTTCCGGTTAAAAAAATAAAACTCATTCTCATGCATGAAGAAATCGTCGCGTTTCGTTCACAAAAATAGTCTTATTATTATTGAGTACCCACCTTCCTACCTACATTATCTTGGCGATTTCTTCATGCATGAGAGTGTGTTTTATTCTTTTAACCGTAAACGGTGCATCGTACAGCAAAAAGCCAAGAGACCGAATTTGCTCCAAATTAAATAAGAATCTAAATAGTAATTTTCGTTATTAGAAGAACCAGTGGCGTAACATTTATTTTATCTGAAAATATTCAGTCTCGCTGAAGTAGGGACGGCACTGGTAGAATAGAAAAGAAATGTAATTATGCAAAAAGTGCTATCACCTCGAAATGTTATATGGGATTTGAGATTGATACCAAAAATATATAAATGCGGAATCTCAGCACAATAGGAATAATATTCTGGAAATTATTCAGAAATGAAATATGTTAAAAATAAATAATTACAAAAATTAAATTCTACGGTTCTGATGATGCGATCCTCTTCAAATTTTGCATGAACGTTAAGTATATCTGTATTAATTCAAAAAATAAATTTCACTTGAATCGGTAATTCTGTTATGGAAATGAAGAGATTCTTCTTTCGATATTCCAATTGAATTTTCTATGGTTTTTTTAACACTATGGCCACAAAATTCTGCATGAAGATCAAATATCAATCTTATTTCACAAAATTCTTCTTTTTCAATATTCCAGTTGAATTTTCTATGGTTCTGTTCACACTCTGACCACAAAATTTTGCATGAATCTTGTTATGAGCATCTTGCATACACTATTTCATTTCGATTGGTTTCGTTTTTTCTGAGATGTCGATGAAGAAAAGTTTTGAATGGCCATATTTTATGGAACACTCTGTTCGATTTGGCTGGTTAACGAACTCGACCGAGCCATTTTGGACTTGGACCCGAACTCATCTTGATAATGTCAAGTCTCTAGGACAATTTGACCACGAATTCTTCATCAAGGAGTCTAACCCTTTCATTTGAAACCATTTCGGATCAAAATTCGAAAATTGCAGACATTTGGGAAAAACCATATAGCCCTCGTTTAAGTAGAACGAGCGCTCGAAAACAGATCAGTCATCGATGATTGTTTTCAAAAATTTGGCAGATACCAAATTTTTCAATTTTGAAAGAATGACTTTCTGGAAAATAAGACTCTAAGTGTTTTTACTGACGACAGTTGGCCGCAATATTGCATCAAGGTGATTACGAATGTGGTAGTAATATCTATTTTCTTTTGTTTCTAAATTCAATAGTTTTCATTTCAATTCCATTTTAATAGTATTTGTACTGGAAAGCCTATGGATTATCAGTTATCCATACTGATATCTAAGGTGCGTGCGCAATTCAACAAATTTGAACAATATGTGACAGTTTAAGAAGAACTCCCGAATACTTTCTATCGCTACCGCTAATTTTCTTTATAGTATTTTACACTATTTTATATTTTCTCTTATTTTGAGGAAGAACCTTGTGTTCAGCTATTTTAAGTGAACTAAGCTATAATTTTGTGAAAGCGACACTGTTATTGATAAATACAATTCACTAAATTCTCTCCACGTAAAAAGCTCACCGCAAAAACGAATAAAACGAAATTTTACTTTTCAAGGTAAAAAACAAAGTACCTATCGAACACCCCCAACAAGAGCACTATGATGAATAAATTCACAGCAACCTCAATTCTGTTGGCTCTGCTTTCCTCCTCAACGAAGTTACAATCCACCGAAAATGCTCCAGAACTTCGAGTACACCAATCAATAACAAGTTAAGAGTTTTCCGCTGGAGTAGTAATCACTCTTACGGTTTTCAGCACACAGAGGATATTCTAGGTAAAGAGCAGATTTGTCTGTAATTCGTATCGATCTGACAGTTGAAGGACATTCCCATCTGGTTGAAAGGAGAAATGAGGAAAGGTTCGAGTAAATACGAATAGTTCTCGGTTGAGGGTGAATGTAACGAAGTCGTTCGGTAAACAGGATTAATTTTGAATTCAATTGACAAAAATTACTTTTTTGTTTTGAGGATAAGAGTGTTGTTGTTTGTTGAAAGAGCGTACTATTGTTTTGTCATATTGACATCGTATTTATCGAATAAAATGGGAGAGAGGCTAAAATTTCACAAGAAGCGTTTGAGGTTTTTTTAATTTATTTATTTACCAATGTAAAGTAAGTATAAATAGCATCAGACATTGTACATGGTGAATAGTCACCGTCAAGTGCTACACGGCTCGTCAAAAGTATAAAATAACAAAAAATAATATAAAACATCACATAACTACACTTGAGACAAACAGGACATATTTAAATTCTTCAAGGCTATATATCGTCATTTCTATTAGAAGTTGTTTTAACACTTTTGCTGAATTTGGTTCATTCAAGCTCTTTATATGTGCGGGTAACTTGTTATAAAGTTTCAGTGAGATGTGGTTTACTCCTTGCTGTGCTTTCGCAATTCTAATGAAGGGAATGTTCAGTGGTTTTTTATCCAGGTTGGATTACTGAAACTGTGTATGAAAAATTCAAGAAAAGCCCAGAGCATGTGATTTTGAGCTCTAGTTCATTGGTGGAGCAACAATGTGATTACCTCAAAATTTTGTATTGGACTTAAAATTCATGCTGAGTATATAGATGCGAAATCTCAGCACGATCAGAATTATGTTCTTGACACTATTCAAAAATGAAATATGTAAAAATCAATAATTAAAAAAAAAATTTTATTGTTCAGATCATGCGATCCTCCTTCAACTCTGCGTGAACATTCAGTATATTAATGTTCATTCACTCGAATCAGATATCTTGTTATGAAAAATAACTATTCTTTTTTCCAATATTTTTATTGAATTTTCTATGTTTCTGTTAGCAGAGAGAAACTTCATTTCGATTGATTCTGTTTTGACTGAGATATTGAGGAAGAAACATTTTTAATGGTCATATTTTATGGAACACCTGTACGATTTGTCTGTTTAACACCCTGCAAACCTCTAGTCTCTAGGACAATCCTTTCTATAGTTATCGTATTTACGGCCGGACGGATGGCCACACGGACAGAATTGAATTGTCCGCGGATTCGTCATCAGGGAGTAGAACCCTTTCGTTTGAAAACCATTTTCGGCACAAAGTTCGAAAATTATAAACATTTCGGCAAAACTATATAGTCCGTTCACGAAATTTTGAGCGAATAGTATAACGTAAAATGAAGTCAACGTTGCCCAATATACCGGCCTTGTCCGACGAGCTTGCGAGTCATCAGAGAACTCTATGCAATATTGACAACGTTGCGTATCAATCTGATAAGAAAAAACAACATAATCTAAAATTTCAATATACACAGTGGAATATGCCGAATTTCCATAGCCAACCGACGGCTCAAACTTTTCGTTAAACGAGCGCTCAAAATCAATTCAATTGAATAAGCTTACCGGTGAAGTAGAAAGGTGAGCAATATTTCAAGAGTTTCTGACATTCGTATTTCTCGAAAAACTAGGGATCTCGACTATATCGAAATTACATATCGAATTGCTGAATAGAAATGCAGAAATTTATATACCCCCTGTGTGAATTTCCGGTTTGAAGGTAAGTAAGTTATCATAAAAAAATTGTATAATAAGTGCATTTCGCGCTCACCATCAAAATTTCATAAATATCGCCTTTTCTTTCAAAAGATATTCACTTGATTCTATACTTTATCCCAACCCCGTATACAGTGGAAAGTGGAAGAAACGGACGGAAACACAGGAGTTTCAGTGTTAAATTCGAGGATGCTCGGACTCCAGTGGAACAGGGAAGAATCGAAACATCAGAGCGATGCGATATTGAATAAGCGGCTGGTCTGTTGGAATGGCATACCGAAAGCTCTGATAAGGGTAAGATCGGAGCATTGGTTACAGTAAACTTGGGAATCAGTGTTTACTTCTTTCTCTTAGGTCTGCACCGAGGGGGAAACCGCTGGGGATGTCTGGTGTACAAGATTGGGGATATCCCTGGGATGTCCCAGGATATCCGGAGATGTCTTAGGAAATCTGAGGATGTCCCGGGATGTCTTGGGGATATCGCAGGAAATCAGGGGATGTCTCAGGAAATCGGGGGATGTCCGAGGATGTCTTTGGGATGTCTAGGGAAGTCTGATGTTTATCTAGAAATGTCAGGCTGATTTTTATTTACATACTGACGAAATAAAGGGAATCTATAGATACAATTTTCGTTATGAATATCAATTAGAATACGAAAAATAGTGGAGTTAGATTTTTCACTGCTAATCTGTTTTATTCTTTTTATCTGTAAGCTACGAGATCGTAGCGTACGATTGATCTGTCAGATTCCCTACGATAGTTACGGGAACATTTGCAGAATTATGCAATTCTGGAATTTTTCTTGTCACTATCCTAAGGAATCTGAAAGATCAGTCGTACGCTACGATCTCGTAGCTTACAGATGAAAAGCAGAATACGGGCATTAATATCACGAAAGTGTTGTACAAACATAAATTATTTATCTAATCAAAATTCTAATGATGGTCAGGTACAAACAGACAACCGTCAGGCACAACCAAATTTGTTGAACGTCATTCCTGGCCTTAAAGAGACAATAAGAAGAATTGGTTCTAAATTCAACATAAGAACTGTTTTCGAAACACAAAATGATTTGAGATCCATTCTAACCAGTACGAAACCAATAAATGAAGCACAGAAATCAAAAAATTGTGTTTACAATATTCCCTGTATATGTGGAAAATCTTATTACAGGAGAGACATCATCAACAATAGGGACATTACAAGATCACAAATTGCTGATCATGTACGTTCAAATAGCGGAGATCATATGATGAACTGGAACAACACGAAGATCCTAGTGACGGAACCTGATAATTTTAAAAGGAAAATTAAGGAATCCACATGTATTTGTTAGATGAAGTAGATAATTTGGCCAACTGTTCTGTTGGAATATATCGTATTTGGATTGATTTATTAAAGAAAGAAATGACATCAAGAAATTTCAAAATTAAATGAATCAACATCTCTTTATATTGATAACTTTCAATGTCAATCAGATTGCAAATGAAAAAACACACAATTCTGAAGATTTTACAAATTTGTCTGATATAGACACCGAAACGTTACACTATCCTTTTTATTTATTTCCCGTTTCAGTTTTACTGTTAGGCAACATTTTTTTTCAGGACCGCTTTGCTTCTGACAAATAAGTGCAAAGATTCTCGCTGGAGCACTTCATCTCAATTGAATTTTTTTTAATTATTTCTGTTTCAGAGACTGGGAGTGAAAACATATAAAGTTTTTAAGAAATGCAGAATCCTTCCAGAATATATTTCAATCGATATAAATTATTCTTATTTGGGTATGGTAAACACTCTGTAACTTATTTTCACAAGAGTTTTCATATCTGCTCAATCGATACAGAGCGATTTAGAATTTGTAAAGAAATATAGATATGGGTTGAAACATATTCTGTTAGGTTTCGGCATTTTACGAAAACTTGTATAGGTTTTTCACCCAAGTTACTGAAACACAAACAATTAAAAAAAATGAATACACCAAATGCTCCTTTCAAACCCTGCACTAATTGACAAGAGCGTTTAAAATTGACTTTTTTGTGAAGTTTCTTGAAAATCAATACCAACCAAACGCCACCAAATTTTATGGAAATTTAGAGGAATACATTCCTAATCATAATTATAAATAATGATCAGAAACAAACATGAAACCGTCGAGAGCAACCGCGCCGCGCACCCTGTATATTCAAATAAATAATAGTTATACTCCGTTCACGAAAGGTTGAGCCGTCGGTTGGCCATGGAAATTTGGCATATTCCACTGTGTATATTAAAATTTTAGGTTATGTTCTTTATTCTCTTGTCAGATTGATACGCAATGTTGTCAATATTGCATAGAGTTCTCTGATAACTCGCAAGCTCGTCGGACGAGGCCCAGTACATTCGGCAACGTTGGCTTTATTTTACTTTATGACAGTAAATACTGCCAACTTCAGATAAATAAAGAAACGCCTACTATGTGCTCAACCTTTTGTGAACGGACTATATTATCGTCTCGTTGTTTTTTCAACATGCCTTATATTTATATATTTTCATTGAAGGACGAGTTGAGGGATATCAAAAACAGGATCCGTTTTCCTTTAAAATGTCATCGAATCATATTGGTAGTACACAGGGTGTTGATTAAATGTTATATTCTGCGTCAAGAAAAAGGAACTTGAATATATAGGTACCTTAATGTAAGTGTTTTTATGAATGGGAACCATTTTTTCGAAATTCATCAAAAATCTTTATCTAGATGAAATACACTGCGCAAAAAACTTAACGCACATTATGGAAATCTCAAATTTATTCTACAATTGAAGGTGTTCTCAATGATAATTATTTTCATCAGAATTATGCATGCATATGTTATCCACTTTCAACGTTTTTCTTCAATGCATATGTTTTTCCCAGCAGGAATAAAAAAAGATGAGATTTTTGAATGTATTAGCTCCATTCTGAAATCAGTTATTCTCGATCAATTCTAGTGATCAGTTTGTTTTCCGTTTGATTTTCTACACTCGATCGCTATGCAACGCGAAACACGCAATTTGACCCAAGAAGAATGTGCCCAAGCGGTAGTTTTACAAGAAGAAGTGTGGACATACACAATTGCAGAAAGGTTTGGAATTTTCCATACAAATGTGTCCAGAATGTTGCAGCGATTCAGGGGGACGGGTATGAATGTCCGAAGACCAGGACAGGGTACACCACGGGTAACAACTGCCATTCAGGAACGTTACTTCAGAGTATGGGGTGGAATATTTTTGACTGCTCGCACAGACCTAGTGCTCGTTGATAATGGAGCTATGAATGCTGATAGGTATATAAGGAACATTCTTGAAGAGCATGTAGTGCCATTTGCTTCATACATTGGTGAAAATTTCATTTTTATGGACAATAATGCCAGACACCATCGTGCGCGCATCATTCAGGAGTACCTTGAAGAGGTTAAAGTCTCTGGAATGGCCAGCAAGAAGTCGAGATCTCAATCCGATTGAGCAGGTTGGGGACAACCTCAATAGAAGGCTGAGAAGTTCAGAAAATCATCTAGCTACTCTTAATGTCTTTGGAATCCAACACAGAGAAATCCGGGAAGGATTAGATGAAAACATTTTAAGATCACCCATTTTGAGTATGAACCGTCGTTGCCGAGCTGTAATTAACGCAAGGGGTGGAAATACCAAGTATTAAATCACTTATCAGCATTCCAGTATTTTGAAAATGTTTATTTCTCTTTTTTCACATGAGATTCGGTGAAATCCTGAATTTTTCTTCCATTTAATGTGTCTTGTTTCGTTCAAAACCTCCTCGAGAGAACATAAAAAATGAGTTATAAAGTCAATGTTGAGTTAACTTCCATTAAAATTGAGATTTTCAGAATGTGCGTTAATTTTTTTGCGCAGTGTATTATAAGTCAGATTAAGGATCAATTCAAGTATAATTCATTTTAAACAAATAATTTTCAAACTAGAAATGGAAAAAATGACGAACCTGTTAATAAAGAGTGAAAAATTACTATTGGTATTTATCCTGGAAAATAGTTTGGATTCTTCGCCTCAAGGAATAAAAATATATTATATAGATAAAATATATCATATATTTGTGTGGGTATATCATAAAAAAATTTCATTTTTGATATCGAAAATTATACAAGCAAAAATTAAACATTCCACTAACGGCTTTGCTGGGTTTTAAAAGCCACTCATCAGTGATTTAGGGGGAGGGCATGCCCTCCTCCAGGACCAATAACTCACCCCCGCTCGCTCCTAATTTTCAATGAATTTTCAACCACACTCCAAAAATTTTCCTTTCTACGCGAGTGTATTTGAAGTTTCCCCGGTGTGCCCCCCCCATCTGCCACAGAACTATCGAGGGATGTCTAATAGATAGCTATTTTCATTGAATTATAAATTTTGGATGAGAATATAAGTCATCTTCAGAGAACTCACTTCTGCTCTGTTTCGAAAACACTCAATATCTACATATAATATGTTCATTGTGTTATACTATCCTAGAGTAGATTAAACAATAGATTTTTTTTCAATTTGATTTCGGGACACCACATAGTGCTACAAACTGTTTTTAATCACTCATTAAACCGATACCAACTATTAAGTAAAAGAGGATATCCCAGGAAATCTTAGGATGTCTCGGGAAGTCTGGGGATATCCGGGGATATCTGAGGATGTCTGGGCATGTCTGAGGGATGTCTGGGGATGTCTGAGGAATGTCCGGGGATATCTGGGGATGTCCCTCACTGAGGGGATGTCTGGTGTACATAATTTGCTCAGCGGTTTGCCCCTCGGTCTGCACAGAATAGCAATAATCTTTTCTGAACTTTCAATGAATTTGACTTCCTGGTCGCTCTTCAAATTAGACCCGAAAAGTGCAAGAAGAAAATATTTTCGTTAAGAACCCCAAACCGGTATATTTGTTCATTCTCATATCTAGACAAAGAGTAGTGGAAACATATAATCTTCTATTAATCTAAAACGGAAAGTAGACTCAAAGTTCAATAGAGTTAAAACGACGGTATAACGATGTATACCTAAGTGAAAAGCGTAGCTTCGCTAATAAGAAGGAAAAGCTTTCAAGCCAAAATACATTGTATTCAGTATTTTACTAATGATTCTGAGAGTGCACTTTGTAACAGAGAAAATTGAATCCGATAGCAGAATGAAAAATTCCGTGGATCTGTATTGATTTCTTTTTACATTACTTTCTTCCATCCGTATTGAAACTTCGGTGGAAATTGATGGATACTTTAAATGATATGTGAAGTTATCCCGAACTTTTAATGATGTAAATGCTATTGGTACTTGCTGGTCGAAGATGAGTAAATAATGTTTTGGAGTATTCCTACTTCCTAGCGATGAAAATTTGTTTCGAAATCAGTCAGTAGCTCGTTGAAATTTGATACATTAGCAATGTAAAATGAACATTCTTGATAGAGCCATTTCTTTGTCATGAATGCATCCATTTGATATCTACGAGTATATTGAATAATGGATGGAAATTTGAATTTTAGAAGAAATATCGTCAATTGCATTGCGCAAAAAAATTAACGCACGTTATGGCAATCTCAAATTAATTCTACAACTGGAGGTGTTCTCAATGATAAATATTTTTATCAGAATTATGTATGCATATGTTATTCACTTTCAACGTTTTTCTTCAATACAGATGTTTTTCCCAGAAGGAAAAAAAGATGAGATTATCAGATTTCGAATATATTGGCTCCATTCTGAAATCAGTTGTTCTCGATCAATTCTGGTGATCGCTCGATCGCTAAGCAACGCGAAAACACAATTGACCCAAGAGGAATGTGCCCAAGCGGTAGTTTTGCGAGAAGAAGGGTGGATATACACAAGAATTGCAGAAAGGTTTGGAGTTTCCCATACAAGTGTGTCCAGAATGTTGCAGCGATTCAGAGAGACAGGTATTCATACCTGTCCGAAGACCAGGATAGACCACGGGTAACAACTGAAATTCAAAAACGTTACTTAAGAGTTTCTTCATTGAGACAACGGTTTGCAGCCGCTCGCCTCCTTCAAAATCAGCTTGAGCAAACCTATGGGGTGCAAATTAGCACCCCATGCAGCAGATTTAAGGCCTCGTGTCACGGCAAGAGGCCCAGCTACCACAGCGCTTCGAAGAGCGAGTTTGGATTTTGCGAGAGAACATATCCATTGGGAAGAGGCTAATTGGGTAAGAGTTCTCTCCACAGATGAGTCTAGATTCTGCCTCTACCATTGTGATCAACGTTTCCTTTGTATACAGACGTCCACATGAAAGAAATGCTCAGTACAATTTCCTTAATAAATACTGGTTTCGGGAGAGAGATCGATGATGGTATGGGGTGGAATATCTTTAACTGCTTGCACAAATCTAGTGGTCGTTGATAATGGAGCTATGAATGCTGATAGGTATAAAAGGAACATTCTTGAATAGCACGTAGTGCCATTTGCCCCATATATTGGTGAAAATTTCATTTTTATGGACGATAATGCCAGACCCCATCGTGCGCACATCGTTCAGGAGTATCTTGAAGAGTCTCTCGAATGGAATGGCCAGCAAGAAGTCCAGACCTCAATTCGATTGAGCAGGTTTGGGACAACCTCAATAAAAGGCGGAGAAGTTCAGAATATATCATCTAGCTACTCTTAATGACTTAGAAATCCAACTCCCTATTACCTGCCTATTATTTTTCATGAATTTCTTATATTCAATCGTTGGTTTTCAACTAAAATTAACAAACCATCCAACGTGACCTCACATCATTCGATAATGCTTCCGATCACCCGTCGTGTACTCGTGAATATTTAACGATTTCTATGAGCTACAGGCACCTCGAAGAGGTCCAGAATTGCAATTTTCCTGTAAGCTCTTGAAAAGTTTTAGATTGGCCTATAGATGAAAGCAGAATACCACCATCTCTTACAAAACGCCTCTCCATTTCGAACCTGCCCAATGAATGTCTTGGACAGAAGAACTAAAGGAGGAACGCGTACCTAGCCTACACGAAGCCCTATGAGATTCTGGAGTTCATTGTAGCTCTGAAACTGAAGTTACGAAAACAGCTCTAACGGAAGGCTGAATAGACCTTAAGATCGCCGTGGAATTTAAATACCTCGAAAATCTTCAGTTCAGCATTGTGTGCATCGAGCAAGCATTTGCTGTTCAAGTTTTTTCCCCTTCCATAGAAAGTTCAATTAGAACTCCGTCCCATCTAGCTGCCTTGTTTCGTCTCGACACCCTGTATATCCAAGTCTAAACATATGATCCGATCAGTCTGTGCGATTCCTGCCACTTATCAAGATTCCCGCCGAGGAAGGGTGTTTACAAACCTCGACTCCTTCATTATCGGATCTGGAACGAAACTAATAATCTTGCGAATGAAGGAAAAGGTTGGAACTCGGCTGAAAGCGTAATCCTGGCGAATAAACCCTGAAAAATAACTCGCAGGTTTTTACTTTTACAGCTCAGAGCCGCAGCAATTGCGCCAGAGCTCTACGCTATCCCAGATAAGTAAACTCCGGTTATTATCTCGGTCCATTATTCTTGCTTACCATCCCGCGCACTGTATGCCTAAGAAAAAAAGGAAAAAAGTGAAATAAAATGACTCCGACGGTGCCGAACTCAAAGGCGTATTATAAGGTTTCGTGTTTGTTTGATGAATTCTTCGAGAAAATCTTGGCACAATATCTTTTTCCGCGGCGCTGATTCCGGCAGTACACAAAGGACATTGTACACTCGGCTAAGAGAAATTAATCTGGGAGGATTTTGAAACCTTAAGACTGTTTCGTGTATCACTAGGGCCACAACCGGAAATATTTACATCAATCTTGAACAAAGGTGTTTCGTGATTCTTGAATTCGACGAGCGCATTAACTGTTTTTATGTTCTGTTTAATGTACCTATCTGGAATACATAAGAATCGACGTGCGAAGTAAGAGAAATGCCGGATATTTCTGTTGATTATTTTTTCTTCTCTTTCTGTTTTTTCTGTGAAGCCTTTGACAGATGAGGATGTATTACGTGAGCTATGAGGAGCACAAACATAAGAAGACTCAGACCAAGGAGTTGTAATCTATTTGGGGGCATATTAGATTTAGTATGAAGCATTCACATTCATTCGAATAAAAAGAGCGATGTTCTCGAATGTTGACGATTCAATTATGACAACCGTGAAATATTTGCAATAAATTACCTGTGAAAGGTTAACTTTTACCTGATGGGTATTTGAGCATGAGATTCTAAAACTAATTTCCCAGGGGGGGCTTGATTCCCCAGCAACACAATTCCTAGTCAGATTCACAACAATATATTATAAAAAAACAAGTTATACAAATCCAAATAGGCAGTTTCAATCATAATCTTCCAAATTACACAAACTTATAACTACTTATCTTAAAAGAAAGGTTCAAACAGTGGCTTCACCTCCAATGCACCATCTTGCCTTCTGTAATGCCAGATGTTTTCGGTAACGGGGTATGCTCTCAAAATGGCTTCGATAGAGTTCAGGTATTTATTCAAGTCTCTGCCATGAGTTAACTTCCACGCAAATATAGGTACAGCCAAGTGTAACAGCCAAAAATTACTCAGCTTTAGCCAATGATTGTATTTCAGTCCAAAGCCCTGAATGTGGTCCAAGCCAAAGAATGTGGTCCAAACCAAAAAATGTGGTTCAAGCCAGAGCATGTGGTTCAAGCCAAAAAGCTATATGATAACATAAATGAAAATGTGCATAAAAATTTAACAAAATTCCTTCTTTTTTCTTAAGAAAAAGATTAGGTATTTACATTATTAATTAAATTATTAGTAAACTGAGGAATTCTGCTCTGAGGAAATGGAAAGCGAAAAACAGAACATGTGCTGTAAACAAAATGAAGGCAAGCAATGCAACGAATTCAGAACCAGCAAATCACCTAGGAAAATCCTACTAAGATCCCTGCTTAAATCGAAGGAAAAGATGAAAATTCTTCACGAATAACGATAGGTGCTTTCTCCTTCAGAGGAAAGCCGGAAAGGAAGTCAAATAAATTTCATTACATCACGCAGATTCGAAGACCACAGAAGGGAAACAACCTGACACAAGGTTGACAGTCTGTCAATGTATACTTATTCCATGATCACCAGTGGCGCTCCAAAAAGCATAGGCGTGCAAGACTTTGCAAGGATCTTGAGTAAAACTTATGAATACTAGGATTCGTGAAATACCTATAGGTGCTCAAGTCATAAGAAGATATAAATCACCAAAAATTGCATTTCTGAAGTACCTTGTGAGTATGGCAGAATCTGTTGTATTGGAGGAGCAAAAACGTAACAAATTAAAGCTCAACAGGGAGATACTGAATAAAAATAAAAAGGTACAGAATGCTTTAAATGAAGACCATAGGATTTTAAGAGGTAAACCTTCTAATCTCAAATGTGTACAAGTTCTACTTTCAGTGAATCTTCAACCTTAAAGAAACTTAAACGGGCATGAAACGAAGTAGTTGCTCTTTCACTACAATTGGACGAAATTCAGTTCATAAGGAACTCAGGTAATATTCAAATGATAAATTCAAACCCCTATTATCCCATTCCTAGTCAGAGGACGACCGAATCCCGAGAGTAGACGCGAACATTTTCCAATAGGAGAGATATTTTCGTCACGTTAAAACATGTTTGCATAATACGCAACCCGGGCTACATTTATGATTGCACTGAAGCATTGTGAAGGGTAAAATACGCGCTCCAGAATCTCCAGTTTCAGTAGACCCCAGGGAATTGAACCTTTATTTGCACTCTCCGTTACACGACCTCCCACGAGCATAGAATTATTAGATTTAAACTTTAAATCCAGTCACAGAGAACTACCATTTCTGTATTATTGGGGCGGCACTGAAATAAACCAGAAACTGCATGTGTTACTTGCCTGCGGATTTCCTTCCAGTATGTACAATATTTTCATAATAAAAGCCGGAATAAAATTCTCTGGTAAAGCCAAGCGGTGCTAAAATCCAGTTTGCTATCGGGGTTTGATGCTTCAAGGGAAAGCGTATATTTTCAATTTCATTTTAAGACCCCGATGTTCAGGATAAGATCTTTGTTACTATGGGAAAGGAAACACACCAGTGTTCCATGCGGACCCGGGTAAAACAGTTGATGGAGAGTCAAAATGGAATATTCAAATGATTTAACGTAATTTCAAACGCTATCTCGGATCTCGTGAGCGAATGAAAATAAAAGAAAGCTAACCCAACGAAACACTTCGGAAGGCATATGGTGCTCGACGGAATTTTATTTTAAGGGAGAGACATAGATTGAAACTTGAGTTAATCTTGAGTGACATGGAGGGCAGATCTTGAATATAAATTTCTCGTTGGTAAATTTATTGTGAAAAATACCTTTTCGGTGAAAACAAAATACATGGTCTCCAGCGTGAGGTGTTCTGATTTATACATTTATTCACATAAATTATTGAGGCTGTTATTGTAGTTATTGATACGAAGGTTGAATTTTATATTTGTGCGTTAGAGAAACAAACTCAAAAATAGATCACCTTTTTATTGTTCAGCAATATATTTTGAATGAAGATCTATGCACTTCTGCGTGCGAAAAGGAGTAATTCATTGCAAAGTCCTACTTCAAGGCGGATAACTCATCATATCGACGTTTGGAGTGCTCAAAAAGCAGCAAAAGCAGCAGAGCTGCTGTGTGGAATGATGATGTAAACTCCTGCAACATACTGTACTTTGTAACTCGTAATTTCAATATATCTGAATCCACATCAAAAAGAGAGGAATGAAATGGAAGGTGAAATCAATTTTAGTTGTACTTGGATTCTATATTCATTTTCCCGAAATGTATGCTGCCTTGTATATTTTTTATAGGTATTTTTCCCTAAGCTACAGAAAGTTTCTAGTCCTATCAAAGTGTTGATGAGACTTTCTGGGTGAGATAGTCAGCCTCCTTGTTTTCCTTGATTATCTGGCCAAATTATGTTATTATTACTGCACACAGTTGATGTAAAATAATTAACTCAACGGTATTATAGAGTTTTTCATGTATTAATGTTCTGAATAAACTCTAATTTTATTATTATTATTACTAGTGAGCCCGTAGATATCTTTTAAGTAGATTTACCTTTTCAAGTCGATCTACTTTTTAAGCAGATCAAAAAATGCTAATTTCAAGTATTTACTATTATGCACATCAGTAACATTCAAATTCCTTCGATCTCCACTGTTTACACTTGACTTACCTATAGCGTAGAAATACTT
>CM024245.1:34669780-34713333 GCA_013421045.1 Propylea japonica | reverse complement strand
ATAAACTTCAAATGTTCTACTTGATGAAAAAATTAAATCGATACATGCATATGTTTAATTTGATTAAACTTTTAAATCAGTAGGTTCTTCTTTTCCACCCTATATATACTATATTGAAGTATAGTCTGTACGCGAAAGTTTGAGAGCATAGTAGGCGTTTATTCATCTGAAGTTGGTAGTATTTGCTGTCATAACATAAAATAAAGTCAATGTTGCCGAATGTACCCAGCCTCGTCCGACGAGCTTCCGAGTTATCAGAGAACTCTATGCAATATTGACAACATTGCGTATCAATCTGACAAGAAAAAAAAACATAACCTAAAATTTTAAAATACACAGTGGAATATGCCAAATTGTCATGGCCAACCGACGGCTCAAACTTTCGTGAACGGACTATATGTAATCTCATCACACGATGCTGCTCTACGAATTGTGGCAAATGAACAGATTACACTTAATTAAAGAAAGAAAAATTATATGAAATCTTTGCTTCTTTAGATAGATACTGTATCTCCACCTCTATGAACAGAATGAACTTGCAGTCCTCAACACAAGGTTGAATCACCCCACCACACCATCATCTCACATACATCATCATTCAAAACTTTCAATAGCGATTCATTTTTAGTCCTTATTATTGTTAGGAATTCAAAAATGTCCGTAGCGCCTCAGATCTAAGCTGATTAGGAGTCGTATTCAAAACGTGATTATCGGTAGGCCTTCAGATAAACCACAGAATGGACGGAATCACTTCATCAGTTACACAGAAAGATGACTAAGTAGGTTTCGATGATTGACGGCATAGATATATTGTGAGGAGAGACAGGAAAGTATATATTGCATGGACGAGTGAAGTGATTGTTTGAAACAAGGTTCAAGATGATTGAGGTATTGATTTTTTACTTGTCCGTACGCTATCTACTGGAGTTTTTAGAAACGAATTTCCGGGTTGGGTTTCCTACGATCATTACTGGATGTGTGAATGGGAAAATGAGCTTGGTATGTGTTAGATTTTTTTAACGTGAATTGGTACTCCTGTGTACTGACGTTGACAACTGACAACATGCAGATTCTATGATCTTTGTATGGCAGCCATTTGCTTGATGTGTTACTACCCACAGACATTAGAAAAATGGACAGAGCAATCCCTATTCAGCTTCATAGAAAATATGACTGAAAGTAGAAAGAGATTAAACCATTCGCGGCAATTGTTGTCTTTTTTTATGTCACCACAAATCCACAAAAAAGAGACAGGTAATGGCCGCGATATCGCATCCTCTCTTTCTCTGATTAGTGACACTTTCAGGCGGTTACTGCTCAGTTCATTCTCCATGTCTACGATTATCACCATTGTCAGATCATACATTGTGAAATGAAAATACTTTGTTAGATGTTGATATTTATGATATATATGTGATTTGCGAAAGATAGCTTCACAGTAAACTTAATCCAAAAAGATATAGTCCGTTCACGAAAGGTTGAGCCGTCGGTAGGCCATGGAAATTTGGCATATTCCACTGTTTATATTAAAATTTTAGGTTATGTTCTATATTTCTTGTCAGATTAATACGCAATGTTGTCAATATTGCATAGAGTTCGCTGATAACTCGAAAGCTCGTCGGACGAGGGCGGGTATACATTCGGCAACGTTGACATTATTTTCCGTTATGACAGCAAACACTGCCAACTTCAGATGAATAAACAAACGCCTACTATGCGCTCAAACTTTCGTGAACGGACTATATATACAGTACACATTCATTATGGTTTGCTTGTTGTTTCCTCATACAAATTATCACGAACCAGGATCGTATGGCCATAAAGTCCGTTTCTTTGAAGACTGCATATAATTGCGTATATTTTTCGATTTTGTTATGTTTCATAGTCGTTGAAAGTTTTCTTCTGTTCTGAAGGTTCCAAGGAATATTTTATTGATGTAAGTAAACCCATCAATGATTTATATATTCAGGTTGAACCATATGTCAATCACTGTTCGATGTAATCTTATTGACAAAGTTATTGCCATATGGTTAAACGTAAAAATTCGTGGTCAAGTAGTCTGTGGGTTCTATTTTTCCTAAGAGTCTATGAGGGGAAAAATAGAATCCACAGCTTACTTGACCACGAATTTTTTTGAACGCACGTTATAAATCATTGAAGGGTTTACATACATCAATTAAATATTCCTCGGAACCTTCCAAACAGTAGAAAACTGACGAATATGAAACAGAACAAAATTGAAAAGTATACGCAATTATGTATGTGAAGTCGCTATCCTTAAGTAAACTCTAATAGTCTAATATATTACTTACTAGCGACCCGCCCCGGCTTCGCACGGTACGACATCACATAAGAAACCTCAAAAATAACAGTACATACTTCTCCACTATTTAATGGATGTTATTATACATATAAACCTTCTTCTTGAATCACTCTATCTATTAAAAAAAACGCATCAAAATCCGTTGCGTAGTTTCAAAGATTTAAGCATACAAAGGGACAGAGAAAGCGACTTCGTTTTATACTATGTAGTGATGATTGACACTACTGCAAAATCTCACACCAAATATCTAATGATGATGTTTAAGAAGGACCATCTGAGGAAATTGAGCTTGACCCAAATAAAAATAAATAATTCTGAAATATGTGGAGACAGATGAAAAAACTCTAGATAGCACCAATAGTTTATTACATCGGTATAAATGTACACAGTGTCAATCTTTACCGGGGTCTGAACAACTAAACCTCTGACCCTATACCATATTGCACCTACTTTTAAAGTTTACAATCACTCTTTCACACAATTCAAGAATGTGGTATGAAAGACATAATTGGATATAAATTCGGGTAAGAACGAAATACCCTATATCACAATATTGGGCACTGAAGACTTCCATAGTATATCACAGAGTTCAAGCATCCAATTTATCAGTAAATCGACCCAAATTAAAAATTGAAAGACTCCTAACCAAACGCACATTCCAGATACACAAACCCATCACCTGTGACCACAATATTTTCTCCCAATCCTCGTCTAGGAAAAAATGATTTATGGACTCACAGGGCATAATTCGACAAGTCATGGATCCCATAATGAAAACATCTCCGCGGACAGATCGCTAGTCATTTCACCGCCTCCTTCGTGACTTTTGACGCTGCCTCTCCGCCTGATGATGGATTGAACGTGAATCCGAGATCTTGCATATTGGTTCTCATAATCATCATCGTTCCTGGCTCCAGATTGCCTTTAATTAGCATTTTGTATCATCATTCTTGAGCTCCGATCGAAAGAGGTCAGAAAGGCATTAGATTCCTGATGGGAGCGCTTTTATCGAGACGTATCTTGAGTGGGAGGCTCAGTTGAAAGTTATGAGTGATCTGTTGGAATATTTGAGGAATGCTTGGTAGGATGAGTTCTCGAAGACTGTGACTGAATCTCAAGCGAGTTTGCTGAGTAGCTGAGAACTTATCGGAAAAACTCGATACTCCTTGGTAAAATTGTTCCTATTCAGCCATATCTACCCAATAATATAAAAATTCAGAAACGTATACACTTATTGACACTACTGCAAAATATCGCGCCAAATATCTTATGATGGCGTTTTCAGAATGAACCTAGATAGAACTAATAGTTTATTATATCGAAATTGAAATTCAGACGAAAATGAAATTTAGCTGGGGAAGTTGAAATTGTGAAAAACAGTGTTGTAATTCAGAATAGTTAATTGGAATTCAGAATCGGAAAATTGAATTTTGGAAAAAGAAAGTTGTATTTCAGATGATATCAATTCAATTGTAGAAAATGTATAACATAGGTTGTTTTCTATGTGTATGTAATGCCCACAAGAACCATTATTTTCATTTTGTGTCACCCATTTTGAATGAAATTACCTATTCATACATATTTATTTATTTTATTAAACAATTTACCTACAGCTGACCTTTAAACAGCTCTTGCGAGCACAGGCTCTAAAAACTATCCATACTAATCTGTCTATCTGTTACTCTTTCACGCCTAAACGGCTGAACGGATTTTGATGAAATTGGTATGGTGATAGATGATAACCTAGAAATGGTCAAAGGCTATAAATAATCACGCCATCGTTCTTAGGGGGTAGGCAGTAGGCAGATAACTAAATTGAGTTAAAGATTTTTAGTTGTTTTTGTTGGGACTTTTGCTCTTTCACGTCTAAACGACTGAACAGATTTTGATGAAATTTAGTAAGATAATAGATGGTTACCTAAAAACAGAAAATGATCACGTCATCGTACTTAGGGGGTAGGAAGTAGGCAGAAAACTGAATTGAGTTAGTGATTTTTTTTAAGGTTTTTGCTGCGAGTTTTGCTCTATCATGCCTAAACGGCTGAACGGATTTTGATTAAATTTAGTTAGGTGATAGATAGTAACCTAGAAAAATGTATGGGCTATTAATATTCATGCTATCATACTTAAGGCGTAGGCAGTAGGCAGAAACTAATTAAGTTAGTGATTTTTAATCGTTTGTTTTAAAAGTTCACCTCATTCACGCCTTAACGTCTGAACGGATTTGTATAAGACTTGGTTAATATAAAGATAGGATCCTAGGCACGGACACAGGCTACTTTTACGGCGGGAAAATACCTCATTCCCGCGGAAATCTAGCGTGATCGTGTCAAGAAGCGCATGACGCCATAGCTACTGAAATGATTTTGATGTTTTTTTTAACTGAGTGTTACTAAGACTTCAAGTTAGTATTTGATCACTTTTCTAACTTAGAGGGTCGGTAGGCGCCATAATTATTTAGGGAATTATGATAAAATTTTGATGCACCTGTCTTTATATAATAGTTTTACTTGGAAACTAAGCGACATTCCATCACACTACTTAAATTATAGGGTAGGAAGGTACCAAAATTTAGACTATTCAGACGTATGATTTAAGTGAATATTTTCGAAGATATTACCGGGCGAAGCCGGGGCGGGTCGCTAGTAAATTTATATATCACAGTTGTCCTATCACAGTGCATATTTTCATTCATTAAAAAGTCTCTTATATGATTCTGAAATATATTCAATCAATTCTGTGTCACAATTTTCTATATCTGAATAACAATTTTTTTTTCTGTATTGAAATTTCTTATTTCTGAATTACATATTGCCATTCAAATTCCTTATTCTGAATATCAACTCACAATTCTGAACTTCATTTCCTTTTTCTGTTATTCAATTCTTCTGAATTACAATTCACGTTTTTTGAATTACTCAACCTTTCGTATGCATCTCGATATTGAACTACCCTTTTCTGAATACGACGATTTCATCGCACCGCATCGAATATTGACTGGTCCAGTCAGCTGTGAAAATACCGACAGCTGAGATGAACGAGTTACACATAGGTGATATAATTTAGTTGCAGCATCCCATTGTGCCAGAATCTCGCCAGCACTTGTGCTCACAATGGTGCACGATTGGCAACCAAAGTCTAACACTGTCGATAATGTGGTCAGTTGAACCCTTTATGACCGATTATGGGGTACCATGTTGTTATTTTATGGGAACCTTCGACCTTTCTTGCTTGCGGTTATGAATACGTTATTAGTGGTTGTGCTTGGAAACAGGAATATGAGGACAATGGGGGGACGCAGTTTGTTAGTTTTAGTTAAAAATGTGAGAATGTAGAAAGCGATTATTCTTCGGATGTCAGTTACGATTGTATGTTTGAATACAATGTGACAGCTGAAATTGTCATGTGAACTTGTTCTATCAGTTTTTTTTTTTCTGAAAAGAGGTGTTGAAGTGAATAGCGAGTAGAGAATTCTTGTTTTTAAACCTTCTTGATTGGTCATATTTTTGTAATTTTCTTGGGGACATTGTGTTCAGAATATCCAAATGAAATTATTTTTAAATTATTGCATGAGAAGAATTAAAACTCCATTGAAACATCATTTTTCAACTTGATTTGTTGAAAGGCATCCTACCTATTTATCACCGATAAAAACTTGCTTCGAGACAATTACATATACTTATTGAACGAATTTATTAACACAAGCAAAAGCTCTTGTAGATATCGTTCACTTTTCAATTTTTTGAAATATAAAAACTTTTTTGAGGAAATTTATAGTATTTTGATGTATTGATGTAGCTATTTTTGATCGAGAATATCTTGTAGACCTTGTTCAGAAAATGTTTCTTTCGAAGATCCAAGCTGTTACGTTACACGTTCTCAAATCAATAAGAGAGTCATAAAATCTTAATGTGGAGAACTTTCAATTTCTAGAATTTTCAGTCATTCTGTGAAATTACAGACTTTTTTATTTTCCATGAAATGAGAATTATTGAAATGGCATTCATTTTTTGAGAAAAAGCTGAAATACCGGTCGAATTTTAATTTCAAATGTAATTTATCCTATGCTTTTTTGAGTTTGATATTTCCCGCTTCCTACGCACCAGCTATTTTATTTTGCGAATGTGCGAATACCTATTTGGTTTGTGATACATCAAATGGAAAGTAATTTGATAACCTATTCAGTTTTTAGGCTAAAAGTACAATTGGTTGTATAGTCTTTTCAATAAAAAAAATAGCAAATATGGAATATATAAATCGCGATACATCAAATTAAAGATAATTTGATTACCTAATCATTTCATCTGAGATATCACAATCCATCAATTCTTATTTGAAAATAAACTGGTTTGGGGCGTATGAGGGGTGAAGAATTTCAAATTTAAACAAAGCATATCGAGATCTCCTTTTGAAATTACAAATTCATACATTCGTGAATTCATATGTTGAAACAATTTTGTTATCATTCCAGAATGTTTTATGAATCGTAACACATTTTAGATTTTCACTATTTTCCAACCAAATCATTAGAAAAATAAAATTATCCCTAGTATTATTAATTATTTTTTTCTCTGCATTTATTTATTTTGGGGAAAATTTCAAGATTGAGAAACAAGAATTAAATTTCAATTCGAGAAAAAGTTGGGATATGAAATAAAGTAAGGCTAACTTATTTCGCCCCGTACAATATGAAAAATACTTGTGGTTAGTCTTTTGCCAGTACACAAAAATTACAGAATTTTAAGTTTCTAGCTTCAATGAAATTTGGGAGAGAAATGAAGAATCAATCACCTCCAGGATTTCATCGCATGAACATGAAAAACAATGTATTAAATTCAATTGAGTATCGGCGAAATTTTCTTTCGATATGTCGCGTTTTGCTCTTCAGTGCAGGTATCAGAGCTGTGCCGAAGTCTTGTGCTTAGTACTTGTGAAAGCACTCGAAGCACTTTTGTGCTCGTAAGCACAAGAGTGAACCAGTAACCAGTGCTTAGTGCTTGGTGCTTCGCGAATTTTTGGAAAGGGCTTAGTGCTTAGTAATTCTACAAAGTGCTCCTAAGCATCGCAATGCTCCCGAGCACTTTCAGAAATCATCAAGCACTAAGCCCTTTATGGACTTGTCGGAACATGAAAATGACGGACTTTAGCCTGATTGGAATAAACAAAGAACTAAAATATTAATATTTTTTCGTTCAACCTTTATGGATATCTAAGTTGTTAAGTTTTTCCTTCATTATAACTCTGGTGTTAAAAAAACGATCTCGCTGTATGTTATGGAATGGAACAAGTCTTTATGTTTCCATTATTTTGACACGGAGAACAAATTGTTATGTTGTATGGCAAATTTTTTTTGGAAATTCTATGGAGCAATGCGACCTTTTTTGATATACGATGCAAGTTTCTATAATCATGCTTTCAAGTTATTTATTGGCGAATATTCAAGTTACAGTCTGTTCACTTAATGAATGACATAAAGAAATCAGAAAACACTTTTTCATTGTAGCATTTTTTTTAGCTTCGCCATAAGAAAATTTTCCATCTTATTTGTTGCCAAGACGTCATTGTCTTTCTATAATTTCTCGAATTTTGTTTTATATTGCGAGGACACATGCTATTTTTTATATGACGTCATGTCAACTTTATGTTTGTCTGTGAACGACAATATTGGACTTGCTGAGAAAAAACTGTTGTCAATTTCAATTAGGTCAGTTCAAAACACGATAACACTAGAAAAAAACATCAGGACATTAAATCAAAATTTCAAACTAGAAACATTTGGATGGAAAATACAAAGGTTCATTTTGAAAAGTGCTTAGTGCTCGGTGCTCGTGTAAAGGAATTACTTTCCAAGAGTGCTTAGTAATAGCGAGCATTCCTTAAAAAATAAGGGCTTAGTGCTCGAGACTCCGGAGCACTTTTCAATAGGGCTTATTGCTTTGTGCTCGAAGCACTTTTCTTCAGTGCTCGGCACAGCTCTGGCAGGTATTATATCTCTATTACACGGATTCGCCCCGGTCTGTAAAAAACACCCTCTATATCAACTCCAAGTCTGTTCACCTCTATCTCAATACCGCTCACACAACCGGACAACCGTCAACACCTGAAACGTTTCTAGAAACGGACGAAAACAACGCTCCAGAACAGAAATCCATTAAGCCAGGCCATTCCTAATCAATCATAGTTGTCACATTTCGTATTAAGTTATTCGCACTGAGTGGCACGCGATCATTCCTCTCGCCCAGGGTATACGGGGGTCATTACAGAAATGCCATTTTTTTGCCCTGGTATCAGATACCCTATATGCTGCGGCATTTTTTATTAATTAGTCGATTTGTTAAAAAAGCGCTTCGTTTGATGGAAACAAAGCCGCGCTAGGTCTGGACTGTCGGCCGGTCACGTGATTAATAACCTGTTTGATGGTAGGCAGTTGGTCCCGTTTCTGTGACTCTTTTCCCTTTGTGGAGTCTATGAATTAACCTCTCCCTAATGCGATGTGACGAATAGGTGATATATAAGGGGGATTGTGTGTAATTACAGTTTTTTTTTGAGGACATTTAATTTTAGATATGGGATGGGATGGTGCAAATGTGGAAAGAGTTCGGAGGTTATGTTGGCTTTTGAGTTTTTTAATATCAGGGATGGATACGTTGTGCATACAGGGTTGAGCGAGTCCTGAAAAAATGAATATATTCGAAGCCAGCATTCAGCTGATTTCGTCGAAAATTCCATTTGAAATTAGTCATCCAGCAAATGATGAAAATATTTATTCTTTTGAAATGAAAGCTAAAAAAAATACAATACATGAAACAAAAAACTCCCTTGCTTGAGGTTGGTGCAAAACGGAGTACCATACTATTCTGGCGTGTGATACCAGAGCACAGGGAAAAACCTCATTAGAAAAAACCCTGTCTCGCCGCGTTTTTACAAAATTGAAATTTAGAACTATTCGAATGAATACCTTCAATATTCAGATACAAAATACTGCATTCATGCTCTTGGCCAGGAGGGTGTTTTAAACCAAGTCTGGCATTCCAAGTGATGATTTTTCGAATCTTCTGTTCTTCTGAGACCGCTACAGGTCCCTACTGAAGGGTAATCATCTCCGATAGATTTAAACAGTGGTATTTCATTCTAAATATCGAATTCAATTTCGAAATAATGATAAAAAATGTGTGACAAACTTATGTCCAAATGACAATAAATGATGAAGTTCTTAATGATTTTTTGAAAACCACAACACAAACTTCGAAATTAATTTCCTGCGACGGAACTCAACATCGGATCATTAAATATTGCACATTCATTTTTCATGTTTTTTGCGTCCTTAATGGACAGCATATGCGAAAGTGAGTCGCGGAAGAAGACCGCTTCTGGCCTTACTTGATGATTAAATAACGGGTGTAGCTTTGATCAGTTTCGTATTAATTTATTTTGCGAGCAACTGTTGCTTTCTGAAATATCTTTAACGATATCTATAGTGTGTGGATAAATTAAGAAAAACAGAGTTGGGTGAGAGGTTCAGTTGTTTGACACCCGATAGTAATTGACACTGTGTACATATAAGTATACCGATGTAATGAACTATTGGTGTGGTGGAGTTTTTTCATGTGTCTCCACCTATTTTCGAATGATTTATTTTCATTTGGGTCAAGTTCAATTTCCTCAGATGGTCTTTCTGAAAACGCCATCATTAGATATTTGGCGTGAGATTTTACAGTAGTGTCACTAAGTGTAATTGAGGGGTTTACTTACATCAATTAACTATTCCTTGGAACCTTCCAACCAATAGAAAACTTCTAACGAATATGAAACACAACAAAATCGAAAAAAATAAGTAATTATGTGCAGTCGCTATGTCCTTAAGTAAATATACCTATACTTGACACTACTGCAAAATATCTCACGATGCCGTTTTCAGAATGATAACCTGAGGACTCAAATAGAAATAAACCTTTCTGAAATGTGGGGGCACAGAAGAAAAACTCTAGATAGCACCAATAGTTCAATACATCGGTATATATGTGAAGATCGCAAATACTTTTTGTTATTTCTTGGTTTATATGGAATAAAAATGTCTAACCTTCTTATTTCTCTATTATTTTTAGTATGAATGTCTCAATGATAATGTATGTCGGGGACAAGATAAAAAAACCAACTTTCAGGAAGGCGGCGAGACAGTCGTGCCAGTTGACATTGAGAGAGTTTTTATGGCAGATTTTTAAAACGTTAAATTGAATGTATCTGTAGATCCTGGAATAAATCCATAAATTCATAAACTCATCTTCTCCATTATTTTAATAACGAACCTTCGTAAACCGGGACAAGCGGGTAGCTTCTCTTTTGGGTACGAGCGAAACAATGTATGATTGAGAGGAAGGATTATATCGTAACCAAAATTTATGCAGAAGTGTGATTAAATTATGTGAATGACTATCATACTGGGTGTCAATCACTATCAAAGTATGTCAATGAGAATGACTATCAAATATGTAATTTCGACGAAATTGTTGTCTACTCGAATATTCAATTGACATTTATTGAAAGTTTGGATGTAATACCAAAATAGCAACATTCAACTATGGTTCTGTAATAAAACCATGGTGTTATAGTAAAATAAAAACCGAATTCGCCTACTGAATGTATCCATGCCCTTAAGGTGTCAATCACTATAGCTTTCACCCTATATTACAAACTCATGGGGAGAGAAGACGATATGGTATAATGACATATAAAAACAAATGTTGATGTTGATGCTGTTAAAATTATTGAAATATTATTTGAGCAGCGTTTACTAGCCGTTGTCAGAAAAACTCTTGGATCTTGAAACATTCAGAAAAGCAACATCTCTCTGTCTCTCTGTCAGTTTTCAGAAAAACAGTCATCGACGACTTTGATCTATTCTTGATCGTATCAGTTGTCAAATAATTCATTCCATATTTTTTGAAGACTGATGGAAATTTCGGTAATTGACATGAAAGCTGCTTCTTTCAAATTTTCAAGTACCTATCAGTTCTTTTTTTTGACATTATAAAAGTCTTAACCCTATAGTCTTCGTCAATAATGGATTTAACAGTATCTCACTGTGTGTTCTTTGATTCAAACGATAAAGGCTCTAAAGGTCTTTTGAATGTTGGAATCAAGGGATATGAAAAATTGCTCAACAGAGAGATACTGATGAATCAAAACTTGTTTAACATGCTTTGAATGAAGGCCTTAGCATTTCATAGGGTGGAGCTCCCATAATATCAAATGAAGAAAAACTGAAACGTACAAAATTGAAGGAATCAGCTGTTATGTCAACTACTGAAAATCCCATCAGCCTGTTAACGTCAATACAATCTGAGTTATAATAATAACATCCAGCTTGAAAAGATCAAGATCAAATGAACTGATTCAATCAAAATAGATCAAAGTCATCGTTGACTGTTCTCTGAGAACTGTCAAGAATTACAAATTTTTTCAAAGAACTAAGAAAGTGGCTTTACTGAATATTGAAAGTATGCGGAGTTTTCCTGACGGCAGCTGGCGAATGCTGTCCGAAACGTTGACTAAAACAGGCAAAAGTTTAGGAAATGGCCAAAATAATATTTCTGAGTATATATTCCAATCTGAAACTGTCCAATTCGGCCCTCCCTGTACAGGGTGGGCATATTTCGATGTGTTTAGTACTGCAACTTTTAAACCAAAGGAGATAGACAAAATCTGATACCCACTTCTAGATCTCTTTTTCTGAGAAACTAAGAAGAATGCTATTCGTTTTTGGCTACCTTCTTTTGCTTTCGAGTTATAAGCGCGAATTGGAAAAGTGGCGATATCGAAAACAATTCATATCTCTGCTAATACTGATGATAGAGCTCTGAAATTAAAACACTATAGAGGCACTTTTTTACGTAGAATCCAGTGGCGTGCTAGCCTTTT
The DNA here is from genome assembly GCA_013421045.1 of Propylea japonica. Classification (NCBI taxonomy): domain Eukaryota; kingdom Metazoa; phylum Arthropoda; class Insecta; order Coleoptera; family Coccinellidae; genus Propylea; species Propylea japonica. The sequence goes on along the minus strand of CM024245.1, from coordinate 34,701,092 downwards.
TTGAACCATTTCTAATTACGAAGCTATGACCCAAAGTTATATTTTTTAAATGGTAATACTAGATTTTTGTGCATTTTTGAAAGCTTATTTTTTTCTGATTTAAAAAATATATAACATTAGTTCAAAAGTTGTAGTACTAAAACATCGAAATATGCCCACCCTGTACAGTCAACCAAATAAACACCAAAAAATCCTCGGTCATCTCCTATGACATTACTAGTTACCTATTAAACTGCCTGTAGGTTTTCCTATTCTCCACTCGAGATGAAGTCATCATCCCACATAATATGCGTTGTTATCGATGTTATCAATTTAAAATATAGACAGATAAGCTCGCTTCTTTGCTCTTCGAAAGAATGTATAATAGGCCGAGGATGCCCAAAAACTGCATGGTCATCCACTTGAGATCTTGTGGCGCCACGACCATGTCGTGAACAGCAAAAAGGCCTAAAAACAATGGTTAGGTTAAACAAGCTGGTTTTCTTGCAGGTATTGTTGAGATGGATGATGTTGGTGAGAAAAATTTGTGGATAGTTCTGTAGTATAAATCATTCAGTTCATTGCATTCATATTTACATAAAATTGTCACAAAGTTTCAACATTGTTCCAAAATTGAATTCGATATTTAAGACGCAATACTACTGTTTGATATATGGGAGATGATTACCCAGTAGTTTGGATTTATATTTATGAGAATGAGGTTCTAACAGATCATCACTTGGAGAGTCAGACCTGGTTTGATGCGCAGCTTTCGTCGAATATCGAAGAAATTTCAAGGAAAAGTCTGAATATGGCTGTATTTTGTGGCACATAAATGATATTCAAAGTTTATTTTTCTCAGATGCTATTTCAGGATGACAAATCAAATGATATGAGAAGAGAAATTAAGTTCAATGAAAAAAAGACTTCGAAGAGAACATTTCCGCTTAAACTTTAAGCAAATGCCAACTTGTACCTACAAGAACTATACGTACTTATACGGAGACATAGAGATTTTTTCTTCCTGTGTTAAAAAGGTCAATTGATGTTAGGAAAAAATATTAAATGAAATATTCACTTTGAACGGAACGTATAATGAAATTCAATATTCTAAGTGGATTTATTGTCAAACATTAAACATATTAAAATGAAAATTAGGACTTTTTATTTCAAGTTTTGTCCGAAAGCATAGGATAGATTTTATAACTACTGGCAAATAATTATCGAAATAAAGAAATTAAAGAAAAGAATAGCAAAATAAATATACCTAACTCGAACATAATACCAAACGTCTTCGCCTCTCTAACTTCGGCACTCAGTGGTATTTTTCTCATATCTGTAAGATCAACATCTGAACAATTAAAAAATCACCATTATTTTCATTTTCAGCAAATATTTGACAGCAAAATCTTCCTCTAATAAAACGTATGTTTTACATAAACATCATGATAGTACGTAATATAATGAGTTTTAAATTGAGAAGCGGAAATAATTTGTTGTGATATTGTGATATATTTCTATTTTAATTCAATTCGTTCAGATTTTTTATTTTGAGGATTATTTGTTAGTAGATGAAAAAATTTGTTGCGGCATAACGTGTCCGTAATAAAAAACTAAAGTTAAATATTCACAATAATTACCGGAACATAATTTGAATATATTACAAAAATTCCTCAAAGTTTTCATAAGAATATAATAAAACAAGAAAGCCTTTATCAAATAAAATAAAACTCACTAAAATTCAAAAAATATTCATCAGGATTTGCGCCATCTTTATGTAGCCCATAGCTGATCTCCATTCCACTAATTATCCACTTGATAATAACAAAAAAACACAAAGAAATGTTTTCCTCAAAGATGGGTGCAGTGACTAATTCTTAAATTGCCCCAATTGGATTCTGGAAACAATTTAAATCCTAATTGGAATATTAAAAGAGACGAGACATCAAATTAGAGATGATAAGAAATACTTCTATACGGATTGTTATGCTTAATCCCATTTCTTTGATCGCTATAGGGGATTATTGTTGGCTCTGTTAACCGCATTCTCTCTCTTCATCAAATTACACTTTTAATTTCTTAATTATCAATGATTATGGTGTATTGTTCCTTCGTCGTTATGGAAAGACGTCTCCCTTCTCGACATTTTGATGGGACAAACATTTAATTCACTGATTTCATTCAGTATTAGCGGTTTGGAAAAAGAAGAATTTAATAATGAAGTATTTGGGTGGTTTGGCTTACATCTTCCTTTGACATAAGTTGTCATAAGTTTTTTGTTTTTATTATCAGGGCGAAATGTCTCAGTTTGTATTTATGGGAGGTGATAACCGATTTACCTACGAGTCATAGGGATTTTCTTGCACATTTTCCAGAACCTCAGGTTCCTGAAAAAATCCATTGTATCACAAATACACTTGCTATCTTACTTACCCATCTCTAAATCGATGACAATTGGACACTAGAGATAGCTAATTTACACTTGTTTGAGCGCTTTCTACTAAGGTAAACGAGTGCTAGGTATATCCTTTTGCTTAAATGTCTGTAATTTTCGAATTTGGAGCCAAAAATGTTCTCAAAAGATAGGGTTCGACTCCGGTGACGAATCCGTTGTCAAATTCAATTCTGTCCGTATAGGGCCGTCCGGCCGGCCGTAAGCATGATAACCTTCGTATGGATTGTCCTAAGGACTTGAGATTCTCAGGGTGAGTTCAGTTATCAGATGCCTCGGTTGAGTTCGTTAACGAGCCAAATGATACATGTTCCATTAAATATGGCCATTCAAAATTTTTGTTCCTCAATATCTCAGACAAAACGAAACCAATCGAAATGAAATTTTGCGGCCACATGCAAGATAGTCATTGTTGAGTATCGATCTAAATTATTGAGATAAAAAAATATTAGCAGTGGGCTGTATTTGTGGAAATGTATTTCAGAACGATGAAAAAATTGGCGATGTTAATTGAGAGAATTACCCATGGAAACAAAATAATAGAAACAGGGATGGTCAAGTAAGAAAAGGGGCTCACCTGATTGGGAATATATCAAATTTCACAATAAATCCAACAACTTGAATTGTTCTTGGTGATAAGTTCCATAAACTATAACTTAGTTTAATAACGAAATGACCGAACCAATTTTAACCGGTATAACACCGAATAAAGAGTCGTAAATGAAAATTCCGTATGCCTGATGCGAAATTTTATGGACATCGTGTAAACATAACCATGAAAAATTCAACTGGAATATTGAAAAGAAAAAGAATCATATTTCCATGAGGAGATATCCGATACAAATGAAATTTATTTTGTGAATGAAGATCGATATACTGAATGTTCATCCAAAATTTCAGGAGAATTGCATTATCTGACCCATAGGAAATTCCATTTGTATATTGAAAAGAAAAATCTCTAAAGGGTTTTCCAATAAGAGATGTTATTTTGAATAGCCCGCTATTTCGGTAGATGACACGTTTGAAGCTGTCATTTTTTCATATTTGACAAGTAGAAACTACGACATCAATTAAAATGGAACGATATGCGCTTCAAGAACGCATTGAAATTATTAAAATTCATGGTGAAAATTTGGCAGAGATGGTTCGTAAAACTCTAACATTTTTGGGTCGTCGTGAATAAATAAATTGGTGAAAAAATTTGAGCTCTTGGGGCAAGTGTGTGAATAAAACCCGTGCACATCGCTCAAGAACAGCTGAGAATATTGCTGCTGTAGCCGAAAGTGTTGAAAAAAACCCAGGTGAATGGCTTGCGCTATCGAAAGAAGATTAATGATTCTGTATGGCCAAAATTGGATAGTATTGATCTGGACAACGTTTACTTTCAACAAGACGGAGCTACGTGCCATTGATCTTTTGCGGGAAAAGTTTCCGGACCGTGTCATCTCTCGAAGAGGTGATCACAATTGGCCACCGAGATCTTGTGATTTAACACCTTGCGACTTCTTCCTTTGGGGCCACGTGAAAGCAAAGGTTTAAGCCAATAGCCCAGCATCGATTCAAGACCTCAAAGATGGAATTCGTGAGGCTATCAAGGACATGGGGCAGCCACTCTGCGATTCGGTTATGGAAAATTTCATTAAAAGGATAAGGTCCTGTGAGGGTGGTCGTGGTGATCATTTGCCTGATGTTATTTTCGACTATTGTCGGCATAGCATCTTCCTTATAATGAAATAAACTTTCGGTCATTTATATTGAAAAATTGCATTTTTCTTTGAATATCAAAATAACACCTCTTATTGGAAAACCCTTTGTATTCCCATAACGAGATATCTGATTCAAGTGAAATTTATTTTGTGAATTGAAATTGATATACTCAATGTTCATGCAAAATTTCAAGAGGATCGCATCATCAGAATCATATAATTCATTTTTTTAATAGTTAAGTTTTACATATTTCAGTTTTCGAATAATTTCCAGAATATTATTACAATAGTGCTGAAATTTTTCACTTGTATAGAGCGCTCAGAATCTCATGCTCAGGGCGTTCTAATTTTTTTTATTATTCATCATTTCTCCACAGAATCAATTATCATCCATTCGCACCTCAACTCAACATCGAAACAATGAGAACCTCCTCGAACATTCCAAGAAATTGTCAACATGATGACTCTGCAGCATAGCGTCTGTCTTCAAGACTTGTTCCGTTGTAGCTATTTCATTACCTATACCATTTCACATCCCGCACATTCGATTATGATCTTGATGTCTTCATCTACCGCCAATCACGTAGATTTCATTATTCACCCACAGCGTGACGTGATGAAGATGGATCGTCCTTCACGGGAAACCATGATACATAAACGTTGCGTTGTGGAACGCAGCGGGATCTCTGCATTTTGATTGAAACATCGGTAAAATTTGCTGGTCACGATGGACTCGCGAAAGGCAGAAAGAGTGTTGGGCGAACTTCCTGAAATATTTCAGGTTGATTGATTTTGAAATGGTTAATTGATTTTGGTGGAGGTGTCCAAGATCGGTCCTTAATATTGAAATTGAATTTTTGTGAGTATACTTGATGAAGGTCATCATTAATTGATTATGAATTCACAGATTTTTCTGTAGTGCCTTTACAAATTAACTTTTCGGTCAATGAATATCTCATGATATTACTATTTATTCTAGACACATCGTGTCATTATTTTCCATTTTCGAATTACTTAGCACTAAAAACTAAAAAAAAAACTCGGAACACCAATCACTAAGCACCGTGCTTACGAACACAAAAGTACTTAGTTCTTCAAGGGCTTTCACAAGCACTTAACACAAGGCATCGCAACAGTTCTGCTTCGGAGCCAGTCCCCTCAAATATCAGAGAATCTACATGGAGATAAATTCATCTAGAGCATCCACAGCTTTTAGCCATTCATATTATTCTCTACATTCCACCTACATTATCAGCATAAAGCCTTTTCATTGCATCTTCTTAAATGTTCCATCATCAATAATTTCAAATCTACGATCATAAATCTGTTTTATTAGCTCGAAGTAGTTACTCTGAGCTTTTCCTGAACCAGATTCTTGGATTTACTATAGGTACTTATTTCACTTGATTGTAGCTTTTTAAGGGGAATACATTCCACTGCAATCTTAACTATTGTGCCTTCCAACAGAGCTGTTTTCGCAACTGCACTACAAAGCTTCAATAGATTCCAGTATCTGGAAGGGCTTGATTTCTGGTGTGCCCTTCCATGTTTAATGTTATTTTTGAGTACCTATGCTGAAGAAGCAAAGAATTTCTTTATTCAGTTCCAGTTTAATTACTGATTATCTCTAGCTTTGCTTGGATTTATTGGCTTCTGTAATATCTTTCTTATGATTTCTAGTACCTATGCCTTCGCTTGTTCAATGTTATCTTTGAATACCTATATTAAAGAAGTAGAGAAGGCTTCAGGCTTCAGCTTCAACGCAGAAAGATATGCAAACAAACTTATGATGAAGTTTCACATTTTTTTCGGCTCATGAAACCAGACATTTTACACTGAGCCAAATTTTCTCCTCTTTTCATAATTTTTAGGAATAGAATATATGAAATCACTGAGAAAGGAGTGAAAGACTTATTTCCGCCTTTTTCGAACACAAAATTGAACTGCAGTACGCATGCGGTAACTCTACGACCCTGCTCTCATATAGGGTTACGATAGACCTGAGACCTGAGTCAGTGATCGAGTTAGTAGCACCGTAATTTCCGAATACGGATATGATGTTCGGGTTCGGTAAACGAACGCGAAGGTTAAGGATCGAGTGAACCCGAGTAAGTATCCAAAAAAGCCTAATGGCAACTAAGTAACCTAGTGTGTCCTTCCCTTCTTCAGAGAATCTTCACCCGTCAGTTGCTACTAAGGCCATCATCATCATATGCTTCCTAAGGTGACAATTTCCTTAAGGATAGCCAGTGAAAATGCGTAACTTATTTTGACTGAGATCCAAGTACTCTTGAACCTTGCAATAACAAAGTTGCGAAGGAACTTTGTGGAATGATCCATTTCCGAAAGATTCCTCCAGAGTACTTCTCTTTCAGTTTCTTCCGTCTCCAAAAACTCTTTCTTATAGATGAGACTAAAGAGACCTTATTGTTCTTTCCTGCTAATATTGAGATTTTAATCCCATATGAGCATTAAGTCGATGACTTAGTATTCAGTCAATTTTATTATCAAAATGGATAATATTACACCCTTGCTAGTTTCTTTTCAAGATTATATATGTTTGATCCTTCGATTGCAAGTCTATCTGAAAAACACTTTGATAGGAGCCTTAACGATAGTGCATTGAAGCCCAGATGATTTTGTTATCTGCAGAGGATTGAATAATGATTTAGATATAAAATTGCTTCCTCTTTACGATTAACTTCTTCTTCTTTAGAGATTTAGATGTCCAATGTCATTTCATCCTATGGTCTTCATCAAATTCATGTTGGATGAGCTTTGACTCATCAGTTTCTCCCTGTTACCTTCCAGACAGAAACGTCAACACCTGATGAAATTCTCAACTATCAAACCTTATTCTACGAGCATCGAAACTTCGATATATTATAAGAACTTAACACTGAGTAGTTCAAAGGTGAACCCTGTACATTCTCCATTTTCAATTCCGAATATTCACCCACAATATAATGTCAGCCTAGCTACTCCTTCTTTGTCAATTCGTCCATTACTCAAAGTCTTCCAGCTTAATACATTTAATCATGGTGGACTACGTGCGTGCAAACAACTAAATTAGGTCCGCTATTGACGTGGACTACGACCAGTAGCAGCCATAGTACAAATCACCCAGGTGTCCATAATTTCATAGTCGATCAATCATCGGATTTCATAGACGTAATGATCGCCATCAGGAACTCATAAGTGTCCCTGGCGTTTAGTGATGGATTCATGGAAAATGGCCAAAAAAAGGAATTCTTTATGTTGGGAATTCGTGATGTTTCTCTCACTTAAATGAATGTTGTAAGTCTTAAAGTATAATCATTTTTTTCACGTTGGTTATTGTCCATTTGGAAGTAAGAGTCATGTGAGAATCTGCAATTGCTTTTTTTGTCATTTTGATGTGCACTATTGCAGTTGGTTCATTATCTCGATAAACTTCAGATTATCGCTTCAAATGAGTAATCCCGAGATAGTCAAAGCTTGTCCAAAAGGAGTTGAATGAAGACCATAGGGTTCTAATGGAAGCTTCCATAATATCAGAGGAAAAAAACTTAGACGTAGAAAATTCAAGGAAGCAGCTTTCATATCAATTACCGAAAATCCCACAGTCTACGAGTCTACCGTTTGTTGATATCAAAAGTATTTGGGATACAGCTTTCAAAATTTCTAATGAAAATTCTGACAAATGAATAAATCGAAAGTAGATCAGAGTAATCTACGACTGTTTTCTGAAAAGTGTCAAAAATGACAAACTTTCTCGAAGAGTGACGAAAGTTGCAAGTTTTGAGTGTTTTCCTGACGACAGCTGGCGAATGCTGGGCGAAACTTTGAACAGGAGAAGTATTTTTCATCGGAATTCCTTCGATATTCGAAAAAAGCTCCCCTAAAGTGTGGAGGTTTTGTCACACCAAGACTGGCTCTCCAAATGATGATTGTTCAAGACCTCAGATGTTCAAGGAACTGTCTACAGACCCGTAGTAGTAGGTAAGTTCAAAACAGGGTAACATACTATTTTTTCGAATGATACCACAGCTCAGGGAAAAGCCTCAGTAGAAAATCCTTGTCTCGCCTTTCCAACAAAAATAAAACTCAAAAACTATTTGAATATCGAAGGATATGTTCTTTATTGAGTCCAACCGATAAACCTCTCCAGGATGCCTTCGGAATTCTGAATCTGAAACAAAAAATCGAAGCAGAAAAAAGGAACAGAAAAATAAAATGATTGAAACTCTATCAAAATGATTTAAAATTAAAAACCCAATTGAAAAACGACTCTGTAACTTCATGTGTAGCCCTTAGCTATCCTGTAATTTAAATATGGGACAATTTATTTATCAGATGTTTTATTGTCTCATCTGCTTCACCGCATTTCAACTGAATTCCACTTGAAAAGCATGCTATTATAACGGCCATGACCTGTTCTTATACGATTAAGAACAGTCCAAATTTTCCTTGGAAGATCAAATCCAAGAACTTCATTGGAGGGATCAGCTATTAAATCTTTGTTTCGATTATCACAAGCGTTCCATTCGGATTGCCAAATTGCTTTATCGCTTTCATTCGAGGTCAGAAAATAATCGGACCAAAATGGTTTACGTGATTTTAATCGAGGAATCTTATTATCTGGAATATAGAATATAGGAAAGTATTTGATATGAATTTGTAGAAGAATTAAATTCATTCCAAATTCTCAAAGTAAGGGCCTGGCTGCGGATATGTGGAGGAGCAATGTTTGAAAGAACTGGTAGCCATGGTGTTGGTGTTGATTTTATCGTTACAGTTACTACTCTCATAGATTGATCAACCCTTACAAATAGGTCTTGGTTAGCTTCGCAAAATCTTGGTGTGGTAAGGTCCAGTTGAAATAGTCTTTTGCAAAACCTGCAAGACCTTCTGACCTCAATATCCCATGGCAAAATTATCAACCACAATTATCACCCTGTATCTCACAGTATCGTTCATAAATATATATCCATGGGTCCCCAATGAACAGTTTATATACAGAGTGTAAGGGACGTTAGTTTTAGGTAAACATCGATTGTAAAAGGGCGATGAGGCGTATTTAATCCAAGTCTAATGCCATTTTGCCCCGTTTTCAAAGAGGATTAGGGGAAAAGAGAACTTCTAGTTCGCACTTATGAATGACGTCCCCAATTCTCACAATGGGCTCAGGGCCCAACACCGGAAGAGATTACCGTTTGACCATGCTAATTTTCATTCTTCACGAAGCCTGGTTTTCCCCGCTTTCAAGAGACTAAATACTTACCCACCTTTTCTCTGTGTCATTGTTGACGTTTCTTTTGTCAAGATGGAGATCATTAACTCACTAAACTACCCGGCTGTCTTGATTTCGCATATTTCAGGATCTATGCTTGAGGAGAATATATAGGGTTATGTTTGTGGTTCGTTCGTAATAACGTTTGACATAAAATGATACTTAGGAAGGACTGGAGGGATTAAGATATATTTAGACGAGATAATCAGATTCTTCTGACGATTTATGGAAGTGTTGGATTTTTGGTTATCTGATTAGAGGTTCTGGGAATTATGGATTTGGAATTGAACTTCGTGGTCTGAAATAGTTTTTTGTGTAATACTTCTCGATTTTAGCTGTTGACATATAATTCTTGATGTTGGATCATTTATTGCAATATAATTTTGGTTACTTAAATATCCTTCTATTCTTTTATCCAATGTTTCAGGCAGCTTTCGTCAGCCGTGGTCAAGAAAAACACATCGATGATTTCAATCAATTTTGGATTCAATCAGTTGTCAAAATTCTTTCCATATTTTTTTATCTGAATCTTATTACCTATAGAAACGCAGATGTTTTTAAGATCAACAGAAGGTTGACTGGTAGGGTTTCAGGTGATAGACATGAAACATGCTTTCTTTAATTTTCTACCTTAAAGCTTTTCTTTTTTTGACCATGCTTATTTTCATTCTTCACTAAGCCTGGTTTTCCCCGCTTTCAAGAGACTAAATACTTACCCACCTTTTCTCTGTGTCATTGTTGACGTTTCTTTTGTCAAGATGGAGATCATTAACTCACTAAACTACCCGGCTGTCTTGATTTCGCATATTTCAGGATCTATGCTTGAGGAGAATATACCGATTTGGAAATTCACATCGAAAACATACGATATACAAGGCATCAGACAGAGAATTCTTCCGTCCAGTTGCACAGATGAATAGGCGAGATAATCAAGTGCGATAACTGAATGAATTCAACTGTCTCACTGCCTTAATCTAGTCTTGTCTTTTTCTTATCGCAGTATGGTAGGGAACCCGCACTGCACGTAAAGAATTTTTAATTTGTCAGGCTGCCCGTAATACGCGATTCAAGTATTTACTGTTGCCTACCATACTAAAGAATTACGCTCATCTAAACGATAAGAGAGAGACAAGACTAGAATAATGAAGTGAGACAACTGAATTCAGTGTGTTACAGCTAGTGATTGTCTCGACTATTCATCTGTGCAACTGGAGGGAAGAATTCTCTGTCTGATGCATTGTATATCGTATATTTCAGATGTGAATTTCCAACCTGTATAGGGTTGTGTTTGTGGTTCGTTCGTAATAACGTTTGACATAATATGATACTTAGGAAGGACTGGAGGGATTAAGATATATTTAGACGAGATAATCACATTCTTCTGACCATATAATGGGAGTGTTGGATTTTTGGTTATCTGATTAGAGGTTCTGAGAATTATGGGTTTGGAATTGAACTTCGTGGTCTAAAATAGTTTTTTGTGTAATACTTCTCGATTAAAACTTTTGACATATACCTAATTCTGGAAGTTAGTTCAGTTATTGAAATATAATTTGGTTATTTACTTATCCTTCTATTCTTTTATCCAGCGTTTTAGCCAGTTTTCGTCAGCCGTAGCCAAGAAAAACACATCGATGATTTCAATCAATTTTGGATTCAATCAGTTGTCAAAATTCTTTCCATATTTTTTTATCTGAATCTTATTATAGAAACGCAGATGTTTTCAAAATAAACTGAAGGTTGACTGATTGGGTTTCAGGTGATTGACATGAAACAAGCTTTTTTCAATTTTCTATGTTAAAGTTTTTTTTTTGGCCATGCTTATTTTCATTCTTCACGTAGCCTGGTTTTCCCCGCTTTCAAGAGACTAAATACTTACCCACCTTTTCTCTGTGTCATTGTTGACGTTTCTTTTGTCAAGATGGAGATCATTAACTCACTAAACTACCCGGCTGTCTTGATTTCGCATATTTCAGGATCTATGCTTGAGGAGAATATATAGGGTTATGTTTGTGGTTCATTTGTACTAACGTTTGACATAATATGATACTTAGGAAGGACTGGAGGGATTAAGATATATTTAGACGAGATAATCAGATTCTTCTGACGATATAATGGAAGTGTTGGATTTTTGGTTATCTGATTAGAGGTTCTGGGAATTATGGGTTTGGAATTGAACTTCGTGGTCTATAATAGTTTTTGTGTAATACTTCTCGATTATAGGTGTTGGCATATTATTCTTGATGTTGGATCATTTATTGAAATATAAGGTTGGTTTTTTACATAATATCCTTCTTTTCTTTTATCCAACGTTTCAGTCAGCTTAGCCGTCGTCAAGAAAAACACATCGATGACTTCAATCAATTTTAAATTCAATCAGTTGTCAAAATTGCTTTGATATTTTTTGAACTGCATCTTATTATTGGAAGGCAGATGTTTTTAAGGTCAACAGACGGTTGACTGGTAGGGTTTTCAGTAATTGACATAAAAGATGATTTCTTCAATTCTCTACGTTAAAGTTTTTTCTTTTTTGGCCATGCTTATTTTCATTATTCATGATGCCTGGTTTTCCCCGCTTTCAAGAGACTAAATACTTACCCACCTTTCTCTGTGTCATTGTTGACGTTTCTTTTGTCAAGATGGAGATCATTAACTCACTAAACTACCCGGCTGTCTTGATTTCGCATATTTCAGGATCTATGCTTGAGGAGAATATACCGATTTGGAAATTCACATCGAAAACATACGATATACAAGGCATCAGACAGAGAATTCTTCCGTCCAGTTGCACAGATGAATAGGCGAGATAATCAAGTGCGATAACTGAATGAATTCAACTGTCTCACTGCATTAATCTAGTCTTGTCTTTTCTTATCGCAGTATGGTAGGGAACCCGCACTGCACGTAAAGAATTTTTAATTTGTCAGGCTGCCCGTAATACGCGATTCAAGTATTTACTGTTGCCTACCATACTAAAGAATTACGCTCCTCTAAACGATAAGAGAGAGACAAGACTAGAATAATGAAGTGAGACAACTGAATTCAGTGTGTTACAGCTAGTGATTGTCTCGACTATTCATCTGTGCAACTGGAGGGAAGAATTCTCTGTCTGATGCATTGTATATCGTATATTTCAGATGTGAATTTCCAAACCTGTATAGGGTTGTGTTTGTGGTTCGTTCGTAATAACGTTTGACATAATATGATACTTAGGAAGGACTGGAGGGATTAAGATATATTTAGACGAGATAATCACATTCTTCTGACCATATAATGGGAGTGTTGGATTTTTGGTTATCTGATTAGAGGTTCTGAGAATTATGGGTTTGGAATTGAACTTCGTGGTCTAAAATAGTTTTTTGTGTAATACTTCTCGATTAAAACTTTTGACATATACCTAATTCTGGAAGTTAGTTCAGTTATTGAAATATAATTTTGGTTATTTACTTATCCTTCTGTTCTTTTATCCAGCGTTTTAGCCAGTTTTCGTCAGCCGTAGCCAAGAAAAACACATCGATGATTTCAATCAATTTTGGATTCAATCAGTTGTCAAAATTCTTTCCATATTTTTTTATCTGAATCTTATTATAGAAACGCAGATGTTTTTAAGATCAACAGAAGGTTGACTGGTAGGGTTTTAGGTGATAGGCATGAAATATGCTTTCTTTAATTTTCTACCTTAAAGCTTTTCTTTTTTTGACCATGCTTATTTTCATTCTTCACTAAGCCTGGTTTTCCCCGCTTTCAAGAGACTAAATACTTACCCACCTTTTCTCTGTGTCATTGTTGACGTTTCTTTTGTCAAGATGGAGATCATTAACTCACTAAACTACCCGGCTGTCTTGATTTCGCATATTTCAGGATCTATGCTTGAGGAGAATATATAGGGTTATGTTTGTGGTTCATTTGTACTAACGTTTGACATAATATGATACTTAGGAAGGACTGGAGGGATTAAGATATATTTAGACGGGATAATCAGATTCTTCTGACGATTTATGGAAGTGTTGGATTTTTGGTTATCTGATTAGAGGTTCTGGGAATTATGGGTTTGGAATTGAACTTCGTGGTCTGAAATAGTTTTTTGTGTAATACTTTTCGATTATAGGTGTTGGCATATTATTCTTGATGTTGGATCATTTATTGAAATATAAGGTTGGTTTTTTACATAATATCCTTCTTTCTTTTATCCAACGTTTCAGTCAGCTTAGCCGTCGTCAAGAAAAACACATCGATGACTTCAATCAATTTTAAATTCAATCAGTTGTCAAAATTGCTTTGATATTTTTTGAACTGCATCTTATTATTGGAAGGCAGATGTTTTTAAGGTCAACAGACGGTTGACTGGTAGGGTTTTCAGTAATTGACATAAAAGATGATTTCTTCAATTCTCTACGTTAAAGTTTTTTTTTTTGGCCATGCTTATTTTCATTATTCATGATGCCTGGTTTTCCCCGCTTTCAAGAGACTAAATACTTACCCACCTTTTCTCTGTTTCATTGTTGACGTTTTTTTTTGTCAAGATGGAGATCATTAACTCACTAAACTACCCAGCTGTCTTTATTTCGCATATTTCAGGATCTATGCTTGAGGAGAATATATTATAGGGTTATGTTTGTGGTTCATTCGTACTAACGTTTGCCATAATATGATTTTGAGTCTTGAAAAAAGGGTGATACTCAAGAAGAACTGGAGGGATTAAGATATATTTAGACGAGATAATCAGATTTTTCTGGCCATATGATGGAAGTGTTGGATTTTTGTTTATCTGATTTGAGGTTCTGGGAATTATGGGTTTGGATTTGAACTTCGTGGTCTAAAATAGTTTTTTGTGTAATACTTCTCGATTATAGCTGTTGGCATAAAATTCTTGATGCTCCATCATTTATTGAAATATAATGTTGGTAATTTACATATCCTTATCTTCTTTTATCCAACGTTTCAGCCAGCTTTCTTCAGCCGTCGTCAAGAAAAACACATCGATGACTTCAATCAATTTTGAATTCAATCAGTTGTCAAGATTCATTTGATATTTTTTGAGCAGGATATTATTATAGAAACGCAATGTTTTTAAGATCAACAGAAGGTTGAATTGGAGGGTTTTAGGTTATTGACATGAAACATGCTTTCTTCAATTTTCTACGTTGAAGTTTTTCTTTTTTTGATCATGCAAATTTTCATTCTTCATGAAGCCTGGTTTTCCCCGCTTTCAAGAGACTAAATACTTACCCACCTTTTCTCTGTGTCATTGTTGACGTTTCTTTTGTCAAGATGGAGATCATTAACTCACTACACTACCCGGCTGTCTTGATTTCGCATATTTCAGGATCTATGCTTGAGGAGAATATATAGGGTTATGTTTGTGGTTCATTCGTACTAACGTTTGACATAATATGATACTTAGGAAGGACTGGAGGGATTAAGATATATTTAGACGAGATAATCAGATTCTTCTGACGATATAATGGAAGTGTTGGATTTTTGGTAATCTGATTAGAGGTTCTGGGAATTATGGGTTTGGAATTGAACTTCGTGGTCTGAAATAGTTTTTTGTGTATTACTTCTCGATTATAGCTGTTGACATACAATTCCTGATGTTGGATCATTTTTAGACGCGATAATCATATTCTCATGAGAACATAATGGAATCTTGG
Organism: Propylea japonica; assembly: GCA_013421045.1. Classification (NCBI taxonomy): domain Eukaryota; kingdom Metazoa; phylum Arthropoda; class Insecta; order Coleoptera; family Coccinellidae; genus Propylea; species Propylea japonica. Next base: position 34,686,029 of record CM024245.1, on the reverse strand, counting down.
ATCTTTCCATAACTTTCGCTTCTTTCATTCAATGTTTCGATCAGCATTCTCCAGTCGTCGTCAAGAGAAACACTTTAGACTTATTGACATGAAAGCTGCTTCATTTAATTTTCTTCTTTTGATATAATGGAAGCTTTACTCCATAAAATCCTAGCTGTGACTCAGTATCTCCTTTTTGACCTAATTTTTCATGTTCTTGGACATTACGTTCAGTTTTTCCAATATAGGCATTACTACACTCCCAAGGTACTTTATATATGTAATTTTTGGTAGGTTGATTTTAATTATCAGGTTTTACTTCAATTGAGTTAGCCTCGAAAAATGGTTATTGGTTCAAATCTGCATTTACGTCTAGTCTCCGTACAATTATAACTTCCATCAGGAGTATATTTCCAAATCGTTGAAAATATACATAATAATTCACACTTTCTGTGCGAATCTTCTGTATGTCCTGTTGACATTAACCAGACCAATTGATATTTTGAACAACAGCAGGATTAAAAGTATGTTTTTCCATTATAGAAACGTAGTAATTATATCTATATTCCACTTGGCACTCTCAATTCTCATTTCATTTAGGATTTTATTGCCTGGACACTACTGTTGTTGGACGGTCAGTAGACAAAATCACCTTCACCCGAAAATGTTCAATAAAAAATAGACATTTGAAATCAGTTCTGGCTCAAAATGAAACGATGACATACATTTGAGAGTATCGATAGCAATCTAGTATTCAATGTCCTGATAACTGGGCAGTTCAATGTAAGGTGAATACAAACACTTTTCCAGATAAAATACTTAAGTGATTTCAATGTTTCAACATGTTTTGAGCTATAAGTAGCTCATCTTCAGGAGAAAAACCACGAAAGTGAAGCTCAAAAACAAAAAACTCATGGAGAAACAGCAATAAAGCCAAATATGAAACATCAAAAATTGAATTAAATCAGTCAGTTTTAGAACTGACTTCAAATCAACTGATTTCATATCTATTTCAATTGTTTTAACTTTTCCTTCTTCGTCTTTGTTCTTTCAAGGTTAGGTACTGTATATTTAATTTAATTTTTTATGTTTTATATTTGGTTTTGTTGCTGTTTCTCCGCATGATTTTTTTGTTCTTTAGCTTTACTTTCGTGTTTTTTCTCCTGAATATGAGCTACTTATAGCTCGAAACATGTTGAGTCATTAAAATCACAAGTATTTTATCGATAGAAGCCTGTATACTAAAGAATTTAAGGAAGAGGTTAACACACTAGCCAGAGACCAATTGGAGCACAAACGCCAGAAAGAACCTTTCTGAGGTATAGGCAAATGACCTAAAAGAAACAGTTTTTGGAGAAGGAAGAAACTGAAAGAAAAGCACTCTGGATAATTCCAAAAATTCCTTAACAGCTTTAAAACTGCAAGGATCAAAAAGTATTTGGATACGTTTCGCGTCCTTTCTAACAAGACATTGTCGCCTTGGTAAGCATTTAATAAGAATTGGACCAACAGAAACTGAAGAGTGTATCTCTGTGTGGAAGAGGAGTAAACCCCTATTCACTTGGTTACAGAGTGCCTCGCCATTGAGAGCCTGAGCCAAAAATGTCTTGGACAAGAGAATAATAGAAAAAGCATTGATTTAGCCTCCTTTGAAGCCCTCTTAGATACTGTATAGTCCGTTCACGAAACGTTGAGCTGTCGGTTGGCCATGACAATTTGGCATATTCCACTGTGTATATTGAAATTTTAAAAAATACTGCCAATCTCAGATAAATAAACAAACCCCTACTCTGCGCTCAATAATATGTGAACAGAGTATAGTTCATTGAAGCTGTGGACGAGATGTGGTACAATTGCGAAACAGCTCTGCAGGGAGCAAAACAGACCTTAAGATTGTAGTGGAATGTAACCGTCTTAATAATCCACAATCGATAGCACGCTGTTCACACAGAAATAACCGCGCACTAACAACGTTTCGCAACCCTCTCATCTCTCCTTCAGTAATTTCCAATCCACCTCACCAACGTAAACGTAATTTTACCGGGTCGCTATCCGGCACTGGAAGCTCATTGATTTGAATACGTTCTCGCCCTGAACGGCACTTATTTCAACATAGTGACAGACATCCGGGAAAGCGACGGTGATATTGATCCGGAGAATCCGGTCCACTCAGTTCAACCAATCCGGAATAGGCACGCCCAGAATTTATTCATTCCACACAGGCGGCTCTGAAAACAGGAACAACGCTGCGGGATAAATAGGAGCGCCGGAAAAATGAGTTTTCCGGTTAATGGTTTTCCTTTCTCCCGAAGGTTGCGAAGTGGAAGCTGGCATCAGTCACTGTCGCGAGGAGTGATGAGGTGGATCGGGAAAACTTCCAGGAAAATGCTGAGAAAACTGCAGGTTTTCCTGGGAAATTTTTTGGGTGCTTGTTTCGAAAATAGTGAGCTTCCGTTCCATTCAAATAGCTGCAATTTTTTTTAATGCAGACTCGAAATGGAGTCTCAAAAATATGTCTGGAACCTAAATGCCTTGACTTTCTGAGATATAGAATAAAATGCTGTTTCATCTAGGAGAATTATGAAATGCTTTGATTACTTCCAAAATCGTCTAGGCACAGATTGAAGCAGCTCAGTCCCTTCATTTCAAAAAACACATCGCGTTTCTTGACATAAATAAAAGGGACATCTTCCAACAAATTGGTAAACTTTATTCAAAAAGAGGTGATATGACTACATTTAATCCACTGGGAAGAAAGAGAGGTCTAATCAAATAATCACCAATTATTCCAATCTAACAATTAACAGAAAATAAGTTCTGAATGAGTTATTCTAATCTTGGGTGGATTATTCTTAGCCAAAAAAAATGAAGGCACTGAGCTGCCTCAATCTGTGTCTTAATGATTTCGGAAGTAATAAAAACATTTTATAGTTCTCTCAGATGAAATAGAATACAGTGGAACAAGAGCGCTAAATCCACACAAAAAATTCGTTGTAAAAATTCCGTTATACAGAAAATTTGTTTCTATAGTCGTCTTCACTGATAAATTTAGGTTTATCATTCAAAATTAAGCACTTGAAACCAAACAGCCAGGGGTTTATTTAAAACTGTTTCAGAAGGATCTCTCTGCCCGCCGTAATGATTTATTTTAAGGTCGGGATTTATAACGTACGGCCGGAAAATTTTCGGAAAAACCTCACCCTTATAACTTCTTACCAATATCCATTCAAAAAGTGATATTCTTTGAATCTTTCGTTATAGAGATAATTTGCTTCGTTTCAGAGGGTTTCTAACATGGAATTTGGATTCAAGGTGTAATGTCTTGTACGAAATCGTTATACGGACGTTCCTTATAGGGAACGTCTATCTGGGAAAGTATTTTTCGCACGTGAAAAACTTAAGATATCATTTTCAGTTTGAATTATGTAGTGATTACAAAAATAATTTTGAATTTAAAAAAAAGCATTGGTATGTACGGACTCCACTGGTGAAAATTAAAAATGATTTTGAATTTAAAAAAATGTGTTTTGATGCGTACTCATAACCTACCGTAACGCAAAACGGTTATTGTGTCGAAAATATTTCGAGAAACCTATTTTCTCTTTGAATTTCCGCATCTGAGGATTAAGAACCCGAATCCGATAACTGAAGCACCCTGTACTCAAGGGCGGATTTACGGGGGGGGGGGTAATGGGGTAATTACCCCCCCCATGAATATCGAAAACCTTAGAAAAGTTACGCAACGTGGTGCACATATTTTCATTTGTTTGTTTTTTTACTACTATTACTTTACTACTATTTTTCTTATTATATTATTCCTCCTAAATATTTTGATTGAATTTTTTCAAGTTTTGAACCTGATTTTTTATCGATCTTGAAACATTACTACCCCCCCCATGAAAAAAAGCTATATCCGCCCTTGCCTGTACTATATGTCAGTTGCTACAGAATATTTAATTTTGTCGAACTGAATGTTTCATTATGTTTATCGTAGAATATGTGGTGAATTGTGAGCTTCAGGGAAAAATAAATTTATACTTATATCGAATCATTCGATTACCTAAAGTAACAACATAGTAATAGTAATAGTAGTAATAGTAATAGTGATCTTTATTCATGCTTTACAATTAAAAAACATTGTTTGCACTCGTCAATATAAAATATAGAGTAAATCCTCATATATACATCAACAAATTCACACGTATAGCATATACACACATGAAACAATAAATGAATATATCAATGAACACACTGAAGAAAAGACAAACTGAACAAAAACAAAATCTCTCACAGGTGTTGGTTCAGATCACAATTTAAAAAATATTTTAATATTCAAAAGTTTAACTAATGTAAAATTACTAAGAAGCCACAATTTGCTCCCTCAAAACATTGTCTTCCATTCTTCGAATCAATCAAAACCAACACCAAAACGTCTGAACACATTGATTTCCTCGTAGATAACCAAAAAAAACACCTCCCTACAAAACTGAACTACACATATAACACCTATCTCGAATACGGGTGGATTTAATAGTCCAACGGTCTAATCTCTGGCGGATATAATGGCCAAGCCACTTCTGTTTCACGCATCCGTCGGTTTGCATCATCCTCTTCCCGGCTTGCAGACATCGGTGTCAATGTAACAATGACCGTGGTGTCAACGCTAAGCCTTAGATCAGGATAATAAAGTGGCCACGACAATGTGGTGGTATACTTTTAGAGGTATAAAGGCGGAATGAAACTGTATTGAAAATAACACGCTTGCTTGTGTAGCGAAAGCTTTTAAAACACACATAGGAAGTATTGAGGCTTTTGTGGTAGGTATTGCTGGACTCTATATTAGTATATAGAGAAAAGTGTAATAATTAACGGAGTTCAATGTTTCGGCTGTATTTCCAGTGAATAATTAAGTGATGGCGTCATCATTTTTCACATTTGTTTCTGAAGGTATACTTAGTGGGTCATAATTGTGCATAAGTGCCTTTAAATTTCGAATTTTGAGTTGACAGGGATATTAGGCGAAGACGACAAGGGTGATCTTACTGATGAAGGTCAAATGAGATGTCAAACGCAATGGGGTTTTTCAGCGATTTCATGAAAAAATCATTTTTTGTACAGCTGTCAAAAAACCTTTACTTTCTTCATCACTATGGATGCGTAAATGATTACTTTTTTGGATATCGATTGAAATAAATCTGTGAGGATTTGGCATTTCTAAAAAACTTTATAGTTTTTCACTCCCCGTCTCTGAAACAGAAATAATTAAAAATTTTAATTAATATGAAGTGCTCCCGCGAAAATTTTTGCACTTATCTGTCAGGAGCAGATTGGTTTAAAAAAAATGTTGCCTAACAGTAAAACTAAAAAAGGAAATAAATGAAAAGGATAATGTCACTTAGACAGCAAATGAAAAAACACACAATTCTGAAGATTTTACAAGTTTGTCTGAAGAAGGTGTCTGATATAGACACCGAAACGTTACATTATCCTTTTCATTTATTTTTTTTAGTTTTACTGTTAGGTAAAAATTTCTTTCAAAACCAATTTGTTCCTGACAAATAAGTGCAAAATGTTCGCAGGAGCACTTCATCTTAATTAAATTTTTTTTATTATTTCTGTTTCGGGGCCTGGTAGTGAAAACCTATAAAGTTTTTTAGAAATTACTTTTTTCACCGTTAAAAAAAGCAACGACACAGAAATATCACTGGATGGATAGAAATTTTGTATTGAAATCAACATCTTTGATAATTATACTTATAAGATGATGTAAATTCACATTCATAGTTGACAGCTGTATACAAAACACTCATTTTACGCACTTGACACAGAAGTAACTATTTGAAATAATGAACCCTCAGAAAGTCATAGCGATTATTCTTTTTGAAATTGAATTACTTTGGTGAATTAGTAGGTAAGTTAGCATATTCATTATGAGGGGATTCTTTTCTTTCAAGCAAATTTGCTTTTTTCACTTTCCTCTGAGCTATCAAGAGCCGAAATCAACCAAGGTTTACTTTGAATATTCTGCAATATTCAAATGAACCACTTCTTCTACGTGGAGAGTCCGCTCTTTCAAGCGATGATACCCAAAACCCCAGGTATCCGGAGAAGGCTCCACAATAACTTCATAACTATCCGATATGGTCTAGTGGCTAGGATACCTGGCTCTCACCCAGGAGGCTCGGGTTCGATTCCCGGTATCGGAATATTCTTTTTATATTCTAGTTCCAAGTCCTCTACATTGACCTTTTTTGGCACTAGAGCAGGGGTCTCCAAATTACGGCCCGCAAGCCAAATCTGGCCCGCCAGTTTCAAGAATCCGGCCTGCGAAAGCTCCTCAGCTTATCGACTTTTGCACGAGTCCCGAAGCTACTGAATCAAACGGTTAAATATTTCGGCCCTTCGCATTTGCTGGAGTAAACATTGTGGCCTCAAGGCTGAAAAGTTTGGAGACCCCTGCTCTAGAGCATCAAGGGCATTATGTATATGATCAAATTGAAAAGAGTAAGGGCCAGTTACACCACTTGCTGATAAGTAACTGATACCTATGTGACAGATATCGTTGAAATGAATTTGTCTGCATTTATTATAACGAATTACTTTCTGATTTGTTATATGGAATATCATAAATTTTATAGAAAGAAAAGAATATTTTCCTGACAGCAGAATCTGAAAATCTTCAACTTTAATGAATAGAGACATTTTCATTTCAATGATATCTGTTAGATAGCTATCAGTAACTTATCAGCAAGTGTGGTGAAACAGGCAATAAGTTTCTAATGAATTTTCAGATTAGTTATTTTCGAAATATTCTTGTGAAAATTGACATTTCAACACATTATAGACTTGAGAGTTATACCTTCTTGATAAATCTATGACTTCTTTGGCTTGCTTTGAACTTTTGCCTACAATATTTGGTTATTTGACGGACAAATTCAGTCTTAGGTATATTTTACGTCTCAGCTAATTTCGAAACGTTGAAATTATAAATCATTGAATGATTGTACTTTGATGTGAAAAATTTTGATATTTTTATCTACCGCTTGAGGTGCTGTAAGCATTATAATCCACAACAAGAGAATGAAAGTAGCAACCACCTGGTACAACATCCAGGTGTTACTAACAAAATGGGTATACCTACATAATCCCCATTCTTACTGAATAAACTGTGAAATGTGTTCTTGAAGTTAAAAAATTCTTAGGTATATGTATTAAGTAGGTATAAGTTCGATATTAGCTAAATTAGTTTGATGTACACAAAAATTGAGGAGATATTAGATACCTATTATTGTGTTAAAGGTCTTCGAGGAATATCATCGTCATCTTATATTGGATTGAATTAAGGGGTGAATTACATTCATTCATCTGATATTCAGTAACATGTAATGGATTACATATTTATAATTATAATTCAGAAAATCAAAGTTCATTTCAGAAAAAGGAACATGTCTTTAGAAATATTAATGTTGTTCAGAAAACAGAATGGTTAATTTAATTTGAGAATTGAAAATCAGATTAGGAAGTTTGAATTAGGAAAAAAATTTAATTTCAGAAGTTATCAATTCAATTTCGGAAAATGTAACGGAATTCAGAATATTATAGAGTAAAGTGAATAAGCATCTATGACAATCTATTTTCCTGAATTTCAAATCATTAAATCTCAATTCGAACTTGTATATTCTCCCTATATTATCTAATATTCTGTATTTAAAGTTAGATACTGTTTCAGAATATAAAATTCTTATTCTGGAACTAAAATTATCTATTCGACCTACTATTCTGAAATACAATTTCATCTTCTGAAATACAATTTGCTTTTCTGAATTACATTCTACGTTTTCTGAATCACAATAAGCAAAGATGCAGTTGTTGACGTGAAATTAATTCATTGATATATGATTTGGGCTATTTTCATCATATTTACTTTTTCTGCTCAACGTTTTGGCCAGCCTTTGTCAGCTGTTATCAGGAAAACACTTAGACAATAGACTCTCAACTCAGAAAAAAACTATGGTCATTCTTTGGAAACCTTTGCCATTTTTTAATGTTCTCAGAAAACAATTGATGACGTTGATCTAATTTTGATTCATTTAGTTGGCCCAGATGTTTTTGATATCAACAGACTGTTGACTGTTTGGGTTTTCAGTTATTGACATGAAAGCTGCTTCTTGTTTTTATATTATAAAAGCGTTATCCAAAAAATTTTTGTGGTCCCCATTCAAAGCCTGTTGGACAAGCTTTGACTTATCAGTATCTCTTTGTTGAGCTAATTTTTTATGTTCTTATATTCTAGCATTCAAAGAACGTTTAGTTTCTTTAATAGGTATGGGCTTTACCACACTCACAAGGTCCGTTCACGAAACTTTGAGCTGTCGGTTGGCCATGACAATTTGGCATATTCCACAGTGTATATTAAAATTTTAGGTTATGTTGTTTATTTTCTTGTCAGATTGATACGCAATGTTGTCAATATAACATAGAGTTCTCTGATAACTCGGAAGCTCGTCGGTCGAGGCCGGGTACATTCGGCAACGTTGACTTTGTTTATCGTTATGACAGCAAATACTGCCAATCTCAGATAAATAAACAAACACCTACTTTGCGCTCAATAATATGTGAACGGAGTATATGCAAGTTTTGGTGAGTTGATCTCATTATCAGTCAGGTTTTACTTTAGTTAGAGTGCTGATCTCACAAATGTACAATGTACCTACAAAAAAGCTCAGCAAGGAGATACTGATGAATCGACGCTTGTTTAACATGCTTTGAATGAAGATCATAGGATTTTATGGGATGAAGCTTTCATGACAAACATTTTGAAACTTGCTTTTTCTAGTGTTATAGTGACGATTGCTGGTGAATGCTGACGTTCAATGCAAGGCGCAAAATTGATGGAAAAATCCCAAATAATATTTCAATAAATGTTCCATGATCAAGAATTTCCCGTCAACAATTTTGACACTAGTTTCCTCATCAATCCGCGTCGGTGACAAACGTTGCGTGGGGCCCACAGGGCGTAACGTACCAATAACACACAAGGGCCAATCAGTATTTCTCTACAGCACCAATGAAACTGATACCTCTCGGTTGGTTAAAGTTCCCGCACAGCAGGCGCAATAGATACTATGACGTCATAACCGCGGCGGGACGCACTTTGAAATCGACACCGGCGCGATAAGCGGGTTTTTCCCACATGGTCCTTCGAGCCGGATGTGATAGCGAGGCTGTGAAAATAGCCGACTCTATGCTTCGTCTATAGACATCTACTGAGTATTTAAGAGTTTCCATCGAGTGCTGCAGTTTTGCACTTTGGACAGTACACTGCGTTCGTCGAATTATGATGTAGTGTTGTTCCACAGAATATCAAGTTACGACACTCGCGTACTCAAGCTTCTTAAGGATGAAGGAATGGACAACGACATATAGAAACTCATTGGCGGCAAGGCGTTTCATCTGTGGTTATGGCGTCTCTGGAATGTATTTGGTTGAAGATTCCAAGCTTCCGTAGGCTCAGAAATATCAGAAAAAAGATATTTCTATTGGTTGCTTGGCTAATGGTAATAGATTTAGAGAAATATCTTAACGATTTTAAGTTTGAGGAGAAAGAAATCGTCAGTTTTACAACCCTCTTTTCAGTTTTTTCTGTTGCAGAAATGATTGCATCAAGTGCAAGTTGAATGAAATATAATCACCCAGTATAAAATTCAGTAGAGATCCTTGCAAAACTGTGGTTTTGAAAAAAGTTATCACTTCTAGAACCAGATCTGGTTATAGAGCTGATTCATTCGAAGTTCGAAGAGATTTCAAAGACAGAAGACTGAATTTGAATGGATTGTGGGTTAAGTATATATTTGATATTCACATTATTTTTTTTACCTTCTCTTTGTGTTTCCTCTCCGTTTTTTTTTAAATTCAGCAAGACCATATGAAAAGATGAAAAAATTTGTTTACTAAATAAGGAATCTTTCCAATTTGAATATTTCAGCTGAGTCACTTATATACGGGACAAAAACAAGGTTTTTTACTGAGGTGTTATCCCTCTGCTCTCAGATCATCCGCAGAAATGTATAGTGGCCCGTTAAAAATATCTTTTGCTGTGAAATGGAAATACGTTTAATAAGGGACTTCTTTAAAAGCACATATAAAAAGAATATAGACGCATAGATCTATTGAAAATTAGGCAGCATTTTTTGATTACTTCATTATCAGTTGCTCATGTAAATACTTTCTGAAATAAATCCTGAACTTACCTTACTTCTTCCCTTTTTCAAAATTTGAAACTGTTCCTCTCGTGCGGTCAGCAGACTATTAACTGATGAAGTACTTCAAGGATTTACTCTTCATATTGTTTTTTGCATTAGTTGCATTCATTATTCAGTAGAACTTTTTTGTTTTCATTCAATTATCGGGATTATATTTTCTGAAAATATTTGTCCCATATAATAAGGCTAAACATTTTGAATTTGAATCCAGAAAATAGCAGATAATTTTTACCTGCTACTGAATACAAGCTGAATTACGAAGAAGCATCGAAGTTCGTAGATATAATAGTATTACTTTCAGAATAAGTTGCAATTTTAATTCGATGTCTTCCATACTATTGAAGTTCAGTACCACCATAGTATAATTTTCTTTTATAGCTTTTTCTCACCTATTTCATCAGTATTATCAACAGTGAAAAGAATTTTCGAATTTTTCAGTATTATCAGCTTTTTCTCTTGAGCGAGTTAACCATTTCATTCATTTTCTAATCAAAATTATTTTTTGCTTCAAAAGTCTTTGATGAAAATGCTGATTGTCGTAAATACTTCCTCTTAAAAATTTTTTTCTAGGAAAAGGTTAGCAAAAAATGGTGATTATATAATGTGTATATTACGAATTCACAGGATGTCAATATTTACAATACACAACAAAATAATGAGATGAATCCGATTCAAATATACTGAATATCTGAAATTCCTCAAGTATTACGTACTCTTCTACAATGAAAACAATCTATGTATATCCCAAGGGCTCCCATATCTACAATATCATTGTAATTATAAATATTTATGATTCGTATTATATGTTTTATAACTTATAATGTAATAATTCATACATTTTGTGGTGATTAGATGATTCCATCAAACTGAAATTACATTCAATTGAAATAAGTATTTAGAAATACATATATTATGTTATCAACAGAAAAATCAAATCTTAATCTATAGAAAGCATTTCACCAAAAAATATCTTGAAGAAGAAAATATTACACAAAGTATCGGCAATTGAACAAAATATATATGCGAATAACTGAAAGAAAAACTTAAATTAATTAAAGCTTCCAATATAAATATTTCTTTTATAAAAAAAATAAATTTAAAAAATACATCAGACAAAGAAGCAAACTAGATATTCATTCTGAACGAAAAAATGAAAAAACTTTGTAAAATTAAAGAGAAAGAGGTAATAAATTAAACAGTTTTCAGAAAAAAGTGAATATTTCTAGATAAACTTTTCGAAAGATTTTTGAAATTAATATTCAATATGATACATTGAATTGGTGTTAAATTATCAATAATTTCAATTGTTGAATATTTTGGTGATTAACTGTCCAGAGTTAGTCAATATAAATATTCGGTTTGAAATTTGAAGAAAACAACCCAATGAAAAATATTCCAGATTGGCAAAAAATACTTTTCCTTCTTTTCCTTTTTCGTTAGAGAATGATTTTACGTATTTCAACAAAATCTTTCAAACTGAGAAATTCAAATAGAAGTAAATATATGCTGAATATTGAAGGTAATATGAATTCAATCATTTTGGAATTGACTCATGTTCCTAAATTCAATAGACTGAGTTAAAATTTTTTTGTTTGGTGTTTTCGATTATCTCTTATCGTTTCTTAGATTGATCATAAATCGCTTTTTAGAAATAAAGAAGATTTGTTGACATTATACCTAACTGACTAGATAAAAACCAGAAGTTCGAGATGAAAATCATCTAAGCAAACCTTACAACTTACTTCCTTACAGTTAAATCACAATATTTACACAGATAAATATACACAAGCCATATATATAAATATATATAGATATCTATTCTAAAATTTACAATATTGCATCAAGTCAAACTTTATAGCCTACCCCATTCTAATGGTATGTATCACGTTAGTCTTGGTGGAGAAAAAGGTCTATGAAGATTTTGAGGATTATTAGATTGTGGACCAGCTATTCTGACTATCCCCCATGCATAGCTATTCCAATATGCGTACTATGGGGGAAGGGTGCGACAAAATTTTGTTAGGGGTGCTCACTTGGATCCTCAAAGGATTGGACAACTGGTGATCAGGAGGAAGCTGGTGAGGAGCAGTTAACCTCAAAGCCATTGGAGTTTCAATTTGATCCCACCGTTCTCCTGGGACATCCTCAAACTATCTGACATATCAAGTTCATTGGGGGCGAGTTTCTCAGCTTGGTGGTGGACTATCTACCCTTACCGGACTCGGGGTCTTGTTGGAGTCCACATCTATGGGCGACTCATTCTGCTGCATCCTCAGACTCGTGCTTGAATGATAAGTATTTGAAGGCTCTGATTCAGGACTACTCATGAGCTTTCTGTCCACCCTGTAGTTAGGCTGAGTGGGGGATTGCCTGTCGAGTCTGAAATTTTGGTTGTGGTTGCCGAAGTGAAACTGGGTGGGCATGGGACCTGGGGAATGGGGCCCAAAGCGGAAATTTGTGAGGTGGTTTGGTGATGATCTTCCGAATAAAAGTGGGCCTGGTGATGTGCTTGGAGGGGTGTGTGATCCTAGGGAGATGTCGGAATCGCTGTCTGAGGGGGTTGGGCTAGTGTGGGGTGGTCTTGCTGAGCCACCGTGATGGGCTAGTTGGGAGGCGAGTTGCTGCTTTGCATATGGGAATAGAAAGAAATAAATTACTTGAGTACTGGATTGTAAATTTTAGATGATGGATGATTTTTTCCATACCGCAATGAATTCATGACGCGAGAGGCCTTGGAAAAGTCCAGAACTTTTTTGTAGGATTCCATTACATAATGGTACAGATATAAAGATTCGAATATAAATAAATATAAGGTCTTTTAAAATATGAAAAAGTAAACAGGGAACCATACATTTCTACGTTTGATACAAAAGCTCCTCAAATGAGAAGGTATATTGATTAATTGATTGATTTGTTATTAGATATTATTCCTCCTTTCATCTGGTTTGGCTAACCTCTTTGAAGTGTATCTGAATGCAAGAATATAAAGGCTAAAAACTAAAACACTATCTTTGGGCATGTGTTTCTCAGGCAGAAATAATTGCAAACGAAAGATGCATGAATAAAAACCTGGAAAGAACTATCAAGGTACCACAAAATGATCCATTCTGATAGATATCGATTGAAGTATTATCTGGGAGGATTCTGCATTTCTAAAAAACAACTTTCAATGCCAATTAGACTGCAAACGAAAAAAACACAATTCCGAAGATTTTACAAGTTTATCTGAAGAAGGTGTCTGATATAGACACCGAAAACGTTACATTATCCTTTCCATTTATTTCCTTTTTCAGTTTTACTGTTGGCAACCATTTTTCAAAACCAATTTGCTCCTGACAAATAAGTGCAAAGTTTTTCGCAGGAGCATTTCATCTTAATTAAATTTTTTAAATTATTTCTATTTCAGAGACTAGGAGTGAAAACCTAAAAAGTTTCCAGAAATCCATTCTGATAGTCAAACTGATATTAAAGCACTGAATACTTTTTCATCGACTCAGATCTAATATGGTGATATGGTGACGAAGAAAATTCATAACTAAAATGAAGAGGCCAACACACCTGCCAGAAAGTAAGCACAAACGCCACTTATCTGCCAGAAACCTTCTGTGGTAAGGCAAATGCGCCTATATGAAAGAATTTCTTGAGAAGGATGAAACTGGAAAGAGAAACACACTGGAGGAATCTTCCGGAATCGAAAAAAAACTGCGAAAGTTAAAACTGCAAGGTCCAAAAGTATTGGACCTTGGGAAGCATATTACGATAAGAATCACCTCAACAGAAACTGACGAGCGTAGAATATGTGCGGAAGGAGGAGAAACTTCATTTCGCTTAGATACAAAATGTCTCTATTGCAAACTGTACAAAGAATGACTTCCTTGAAGCCCACTCAGATACTGGGGTTATTGGAGCTCTGAAACTGGGGAGCGAGCTGTAGTGCGGTTTTGAAAACTACTCTGGAGATTGCAGTGAAATTTAACCCTTTTAAAATCTATAATCTTCAATACCATAACGGCTCTTCAAGTGATAACTTTTCATAACCTCATATGTGCAAGCAATTGTATTCAGACCCATAATGCAGGGTTATAATCTTTGATAAATTTGAATAATGGGTTCTTGCCCTAAATATCAACTTGAATCTCGGAATAATAATAAAGAGATCAAGTTTGAAAACGATCAAATAAATTGAAAATAGATCAATGTCACTAATAATTGTGTGTGTGTGTGTGTTTTCTAACGACTTCTGGCAAATTATGGTCGAAAAAGTTGAATAGTAGTTAAGTAAATGTTGAAAAATAAATAACATTCAGTAGATATAATAATACATATCTGTATAATGCAACGAGCGTATAATGATAGCTTTTATTCGCGAGGTGAATAACAGCCATTATACGCGAGTAGCATACTGTACTTTATCCACTTCTACTGAATTATTTCTTGGAGATTTTAACATTTGGCGACCGCGACAAGACCCTTTATGACAAGCATGGGAAATAGTCAAGTTGACACATGAGAAATTTTGGAGAACTCGTCATTGTATCTTTTGTAATAAAAAGCTTTAATTGATACAATGACAGTAGACTTGGCCCTCGATTGACAAGGTATGCCCGTATTTGTCAGTTGGAGTACTTTAGAATACTGAAGAAATACCAATTTAAAGAATATTATATCTGAGCTAAATCCGAGGCTAAATCTATGAAGCATCCGACAGCAGTGAATTATAATCTCATTATTCCCTTATTGTGATTAATGGGATTATTAAGGCCGAGCACAGAGACGTACAATGGATGGATTTTACAAGTCGAGAATAGAAAACTTCTTAGATATGTAAGATAATGAGTTCTGGATTTCCATTTCTCGATGTCCCGGATCATCTTTTCCTTACCCTACCAATCCTAGCCTTGAGCAAAACCTACCAGACAAACTCAAACCCATCATATATATCAACAACTCATGCATGTCCTCACAGGAATTCTGCGGAAAAATTGCCTATTAACGTCATCTCTTCGACAAACTTCCATAAAGGATGCTCAAGTTATTGCATTATGAAGATATATTGCAAATTATTCCGCTCACCCTGTCTCAATGTATCCAGAGCCAACTGCCATTGTTCCCTTTAAGCGACTCATCTCTCTCTGATAACTCGCAAAGGTTAATTTCCCCTATTTAATTTGCCCCCATAATACGGATACTTGCTATATACGTGGAACGTAAGAGAACTATGACATCCATCTCTGCACTTCAAAGAAACAAACTAGTTATGGTTACAGGCGAATTGGATTATTTGTACCGTTGTGTTTTGGAGACCAAAGGGTATTGTTATGTTTGGATGGAGCATTGTTTTATTGGCCGATGATTTCGTAGGCATTAATTTTGTGTACAATACTTTTTGTTTGTTATTCCTAGTGAACAGCGTGCTATCGTTCTGCCTAAAGTCTGTATTTTTTACAATTTTGAGCCGAGAGATATCTCCACTACTCGGTTGGACTCTCGAACGGCTGACGTTATGATTTTAGATCGTTTAGGGAATGGGGATGTTGCCTTATGTACGAATTCATATAAATTGAGGGTTCCTCATAGAAGGAAGTTTTGTAATCCTAAAAAACCATTTTAGTGATCTTATTATTTCTTGTTCACTCAAATCAAACTGATTTAAATTATGTTATTTATTATCAACATCACGTGACTGCGAACGCCAATCAGAGGTAGTCACTATCCGATATTGTCATTGCAAATTCGAATGTTCTGTGCTCAGATCAACAAAATACATTCATATTGTTTTGTTGATCTGAGGTTCTGTGATTTGAATGATACGATGATCTACAATTTTCTTATAATGGAGACAGGATTCATCAAGGGTAATAGAAGTAACTACGGAAGGTTGATTCCCTGATGGTCGAAAGTTTCTTTGCTGAAAACAAGGATTTTTGTGCAGCGAGCTTAGAAACGTAGAAATGGCCTTGTAAGTATCAAACTTTAAAAACTCATATTCATTATTACAAATGAAGGAA
>CM024245.1:34625376-34669680 GCA_013421045.1 Propylea japonica | reverse complement strand
CATTGAGGAAGACCCGAATGAGTCCATCCGCCATCGAGCACAGGAATTGGTTCTGTGTCCATCCACTTTATGAAAGATTTTACGGAAGGATCTTGGTTTGCGTGCTCACAAAATCCAATTCGTGCAAGCAAGAATTTGAAGCCAAACGATCATCAAGCAAAGCGTAGATTCGTCGAATGGGCCCAAAACGAGATTGCCGTTGTTCCGATTTTCATAAGCGAATTTTGTTTAGCGATGAAACGCACTTCTGGTTGAATGGCTACGTCAACAAACAAAACTGCCGCATTTGGAGTGAAGCTAATCCTCAAGTGTATGTTGAAAACCCGTTACATCCAGGAAAAACTGAACTGTTTGGTGCGCTTTATGAGGGGGTGGAATCATTGGTCCGTACCTTGGACATAATACTTAGTCTAAGGTCCGTACTCTTT
This sequence comes from Propylea japonica, assembly GCA_013421045.1. Taxonomy (NCBI): domain Eukaryota; kingdom Metazoa; phylum Arthropoda; class Insecta; order Coleoptera; family Coccinellidae; genus Propylea; species Propylea japonica. The sequence goes on along the minus strand of CM024245.1, from coordinate 34,669,252 downwards.
CAAAAACGATGATGGCCAGAACGTTACAGTCAATGGTGATCGGTAGTATTAAAGCCATGATTACTAACTTTTTCATTCCTGATGTCCAGGAGCTGTGGTTCCAACCTGTGACACCATGGGACCTATAATACTAACTGGACGTCGAACTTCCTACTGTCACGTAGAAAAAAGTGAGGCAAGGGCCGCCATTTGTAGTTTGGGATGAAACTCGAGTATTTTGATGTTCTATGCCATCTGTGCTCGAATTTTTTTCGTTGAAAAAATTGAGCCTCTCAAGTAAACCCAAACTGCGAATGGACGCCGTTTGCCCTCAAAATTTTTGACATGTTCGCTATCTAGTTGTATTATAAATCTGTGCGACACAGGTCGTACCACAATCGATTCATTGAAAGACACGTTTGGTGACCATTTCTTCTTCTTTCTGTGCGGTTGCCTTTCCGGCCGAACTGAGGCCTAGTGGCCCATTTCACACCGCATCGTTCTATAGAGACTCAGACACGAAGACAGAAATGTCGCGAGCCTGCCAGGAGTGGTCCCTCTCACCATAGGAATAGAAGGTGTTGGATTTCCTAGGTGTGTTGACCTCAACTCAGTAAGGTTCCCACAGTTGAACAAATATATGCTCAACCGTTTCATCAGTACTCCGGCACCACCGGCATAGGGAGCAGGCTCGTCAATCCCATTCTCTTCAAATGCTTGTTAACAGGTGACCAGTCAATGCACCAGTCACCAGACCGAGTTGTTTCCTCTCCAGCAACAGAAGTCTATTGACCTCAGATCGCGAGGACGGTCTCTCAATGAGAATCCTCGACCACCTCAGGCCCACCCCTGCGCTCCATTCCGAGGAAAATTCCCTGTTTAGCCAGTTCTTGAAGAAACTTCTGACAGATGTGCGACAGATTGGCAGCGCAGGCTCCGGACCAACAAATGCTAATCGGTCCCCACCTAGCCAGTTCATTTGCCTTGACGTTACCAGGTATCCGCATGAGCCGGACACCAAATTACTTTCAAAAAGTTATCAGAGCCCAGCCTACGCGAGATTTCCTGCATTCTTCTACCAAAAGAGAGTCAACTCTAACATCGGATAGAGATTTCAGAGTTCCCTGGCTGTCGCAACATATGTAAATGTGCTGGCCAGAGTATCCCCTGCGAATATTTTTCTAATGCGCATGCAAGAATTGCAAATAGCTCAGCCTGCACAATGGAACCACTTAATTTCACCTTTTGTACCTGTGAATTGGCCTCCAAGATCCTGTGATTTAACACTGCTAGACTATGTACTTTCTGGCTATGTAAAGTCATTGGTCTATGCGGATAAGCCACAAACGCTTGACCATTTGGAAGACAACATTCGCCGTGTTATTGCCGATATACGGCCACAAATTTTGGAAAGAGTAATCGAAATTGGACGTTCAGATTGGACTAAATCCGAGCCAGCCGTGGCGGTCATATGCCAGAAATCATGTTTAAAATGTAATGCCACAAGGTTATTTTTTGGGTAAATAAAATTGATGTCAATCGAATAATCCATCGTTGTTTTACTGCAATTCAAAGTTCTATCTCTAAAAAAGCACAATTTAGATTGTTTATCTCTTAGAATTCTTAGACTATACTTTTATAGTCTAAGGTTATCTGCTACACAATTATGATGAGAGGTTGACTTTTTTGAATTGTAAAACAATAGTCGAAATGAAGCTTTTTTTGTGACCTGAAATACACTGATCAACAATTGCTAGGGATCACTTATGAACTTCTCTTCATTTGTATTTATCTCGTGAATATCTGTACATTATATGTTCTCTAAGGAAAAAGTAAGATGTTTTGAGTTGATTATATCAAAGTCTTCCTCACTTCATCGGCTCTTGTTCACAAAATCGATTATTATCTGTAGGCTGTTACAGGTGGAGTGAAAAGCAATGTTGTATTTGTTATTAAATCTGTTTTTTTCTCTCGTTCAAACACATAAGGTGACAATAATTGAAGAAATGAGAAAACATATCAGCTTATCAGTCATGCGAGGAAGACGTTTGGCTCTGTGCAACTGGACCAAATCATACGGTGGATACAGGAAGGTTTGTCCCGCGGTTGAATGTTTCGCAAAGTGTCGTGAGTCGGGCTTGGAATAGGTTCATCCAAAACGACTCAGTAGCTTATGTTCATGGGGGAGGTCGGCAGCAGCGCAGTACAACAGCTGCCTAAGATCGTCTTTTGATCCTCAATGCTAGGAGAAATCCCACTTACCCGGCGTCGCGGCTTAATAGATCACTGAGAGTTGCAACAGGAGTTCTAATTTCGAACCAGACTGTAAGACGACGACTACATGTTCGTGGTTTGAGAGCACGTAGGAGGGTACAACATCCCCGTTTGAATAGGGAACACCGGGTTCATCGACGGCAATGGGCTGAGGAGCACCGCAATTGGACACTTGAAGATTGGAGCCGATGTTTATTTACGGATGAGTCTAGATTTTTGGTCAACTCCGATGGACGTATTCTTGCTTGGAGGGAAAGAGAGGTCGAAGGTATGCAGAACAGTTTATGGCACCACAACAGCTTTTGGCGGAGGTTCTATATGTGTATGGGGAGGCATTTGTTTGAACCAACGCACAGAGTTGGTTGTTCTGCAGAACAACACCATGACCAGCCAGAGATATCACGATATGATTATTGAACCCATAATTGTTCCGTTTGCGGCTGCCGTGGGCGAGAATTTCATTTTAATTGACGATAATGCCCGTCCACTGTAGTCGTCTGGTTAATGAAGCGCTAGAAACTCATGCTATTGATAGGATGGACTGGCCAGCTCGCTCTCCAGACATGAATTGCATCGAACATGTCTGGTCTGAGATGTCTAGACAATTGTCAACCCGATCAATAACCTGGAGGACCTTTCTAACGCTTTACGGGATATTTGGACGAATTTGCCCCAAAATTTTATAAATCGTTTGATCGAAAGTATGCCTCGTAGGGTAGAATGCTTGAGACGAGCTCGGGGGGACCAACTAGGTACTAGCTTAACCGAAACTTCAGCCTTCTTGTGGTTTCATCATAAAATTTTTTGTTATTCAAACACAGAATTTTGAGGTTCCTAATAAAGTCTTTTTCTCTCCAACTTTCCATTTTTTCAGTCTTTTCTCAAGTGAACCATATTATCAACTGAAAATACTCTGATATCTGACTAAATTTATAATCTTGAAGCGAATATTTCAGAAATAAATTTAGAACAAGTAAGTGATCCCTATCAATTGTTGAGCAGTGTATTTACTTCAAGACTAGATCGGTCAAGAAAATAATTATATACATATTAGTAAACAAAACCGGAGTTAAACGGAATTTGAACATAACAAACTCCAACTATGATATATTTTCAGTTTTTGTCCTGCAAATTGATTCAATAGGCAGGTCGAACACTGTAAATCCTTCATTACTTATGAAATCGCCTCCATGATTGGTTGTTCAACATGGAATACAAGGAAGATGAAATAATAGTGTTCAAAGAATTGATCTCCACATTGCAAAAAAATTTCTATGTTTCCACAAAATGGAAATTCGTACGATACGTTGATGCGCAAATTTGTTATCCCAAAACTTTCATTCGGTATGCCAATCATCGTTGGTATGCTTGGTCACTTGATTCAATCTTACAGAAGTGAGTAGTTGATTCTTTTTAAATGCTCACATAATAGTCTAAGAGCCCGTGAACCCCAGACCTTCGTTATTTTATAAAAGCTTGAAAACTTTTCTACGCATGCTCCCAACACAGGTAAGAACGATAGACCATTATGAAGTTCGGGTTACCCTAGCTTTGGCAGGTAAACGGTATTAAAGGGGGTGTAAAATACTGATCTACTTTCGTCATTTTATAAAGTGTGATTTTTAGATATTACCTTCAGAAAATCAATAAAATTAACGTCATTAATTGCCCGACACTACTATAGTGGCAATTATCTGTGGGCAACCCCTTGCCAGACACCCTTAATGTTCATTAAATTATATGTAATTCTACTTACGTTATAGTATACAAGCTGATTTTTATATATAATACTTGGGTAATAATTAGATAATGTTTTCTCATTAGACAGACATTTTTGATAGAGCCAACCCTTGACAGACAAGCTTGTAGTTAGCTGTGGCGCGAGCGCGAGACAGTATATATGAGTGAGTGCGAGTAAGCCATTTCGCACCAAGCCAGTCCAGTCCAGTCGAGTCAAGTCACTTCAGGATGGAACTATTAACTTCGTTAAAATCGTGGAATGTGAAATCTAGTTTCATACTAGCTAGTATGAAACTAGATTTCACATTCCATTGTTTTAAACGATTTTAAACGAAGTTAATAGTTCCAATCCTGAAGGACTTGACTCGACTGGACTGGACTGGCTTGGTGCGAAATGGGGCTTAGACGACATGATTATAATGACTTATGCAAATAAATTTTTGGTACAGATTTATATAACTTATCATTTAAGTGAATCTCAAAAACATCTGAAGAAAAGACATTCGAAGCCACAACTGAATAAAATTGTTAAAAATTTTAATTTATTCTATTAACAATTCAATTTAGTTTGTAGCATTGAATGTCTCTAATTTTTCTGATAGTCTAAGAGCCCGTGAACACCAAACCTTCGTTATTTTATGAAAGCTTAAAACTTGTCTACGCATGCTCCCAACACAGGTGAGAACGATGGACCATTATGAAGATTGAAGTTCGGGTTACCCTGGCTTTGGCAGGTAAACGGTACTAAAGGGGTGTAAAATCATTTAAGTAAATCTCAAAAACATCTGAAGAAAAGACATTCGATGCTACATCTGAATAAAATTGTTAAAAATTTTATTTATTCTATTAACATCTATCTAATTTGTGTAGCATTGAATGTCTTTTCTTCAGATGTTTTGAGATTCACTTAAATGATTAGTTATATAAATCTTTACCAGAAAATGTATTTGCATAAGTATTATAATCCTGCCGTCTTACTCGCACTCACTCAAATATACTGTCTCGCGCTCGCACATGCAGCTAAACTACAAGCTTGTCTGTCAAAGGGTTGGCACTATCAAAAATGTCTGTCTAATGAGAAAACATTATCTAATTATTACCAAGTATTATATATAAAAATCAGATTTTATACTATAACGTAAGTAGAATTACATAAATTTAGTGAACATTTAAGGGTGTCTGGCAAAGGGTTGCCCACAGAACATAAAATTGCCACTATAGTAAGTGTCTGGCAATTAATGACGTGAATTTTAATGATTTCCTGAAGGTAATATCAAAAAATCACACTTTATAAAATGACGAAAGTAGATCAGTATTTTACACCCCTTTAATACCGTTTACCTGCCAAAGCCAGGGTAACCCGAACTTCATAATGGTCCATCGTTCTTACCTGTGTTGGGAGCATGCGTAGACAAGTTTTCAGCTTTTATAAAATAACGAAGGTCTGGGGTTCACGGGCTCTTGCTCTATAAGATATCACCAACAACTGAACTTTCGAAAAAGCACTGATGTGAAGTCGAAAGGTTTTGAGCTTTTGTTGATAATTGGGAAAAAGATAAATGCTATGCGAATATCCTGAGTGCTATTTGTTTCATTCACGAATTTATCTGTCCCTCTCAAATCTTAAACCCACCCTGCAATTCAAAATTTTGTCGTTCTTTCCGGAAAGTATCTTGTTCACGCAAAAGCTCTCGACTCCACATCGTAAAGGGTTTTCCAATAAGAGGTGTTATTATGGTAGTCAAAGAAAAAAAAATGATAGGATATTTATTTCATTATAAAAAAGAAGCTATGCCGTTAATAGTGGAAAATAACATCAGGCAAATGACCACTACGACCACGCTTACAGGAACATATATTTTCAATGAAATTTTCCATAACTAAATCGTAAAGTGGCTGCCCTATGTCCTCGATAGCCTCGATTCCATCTTTGACGTCGTCAATCGACGCTGCGCTATTGGCGTAGACCTTTCTTTCATTTGGTCCCGAAGGAAGAAGCTGTGCAAGGTGTTAAATCACAAGATCTCGGTCCAATTGTCATCAACTCTTCGAGAGAGATAACAAGGTCCGGAACTTTCCCCGCAAAAGATCAATGGTTTCGTTGCTTGTGTGGCACGTAGCGCCGTCCTGTTGAAAGTAAACGTTGTCCACATCAATACTATCCAATTTCGGCCATAAAAAATCATTAATCATCTCTCGATAGTGCAATCCATTCACCGTAACTGTTGCTCTAGCCTTATTTTCGAAAAAAATGAGGTCAAATGACTCCGCCGGACCATAAACCGCACCAAACAGTAACACGTTGAGGATAGAGAGGATTTTCAACAATAACTCTTGGGATTCCGAGCCCAAGGTGCGACAATTTGCTTGTTGACGAAGCACCGAGTTGGAAATGGCCCTCATCACTCAAGATGATTTTTCGATGGGATTCCGGATCATTTTCATGCATTTCAATGACCCATCAGCAAAGACACTACGTGTTGTTGATGATCGGCCGGCTTGAGTTCTCGTGTTAACTGAACTTTATAAGCTTCAAGACCCAATTCTTTATGCAAAATACCGTGTAATGACGTTTGTGGAATACCTAATTCCAAAGAACGAGGAGCAATGGACAAACCTGGTTTTCTTCAACACTTTCTGCTACAGCAGCAATATTCTCGGCTGTTCTTGAGCGACGTGCACGTGTTCTATTCTTCACATCACTAACTTGTTCCAACAGATCGAATTTTTGCACCAATTTCTTTATTGCGGTACGACAAGGTGCTTCACGACGACCCAAAAATGTTCGAGTTTTATGAACGGTCTCTGCCAAATTTTCACCGTTTTATAGTGTGAATTTCAATAATTTCAATGCGTTCTTGAAGCGTGTATCGTTCCATTTTTATTAATGGCGTAGTTTCAACATGTCAAATGTCAAAAAATGACAGCTTCAAACGTGACATCTGCCCGAAATAGCGGGCTATTCAAAATGGAAAACCCTTCATTTTGTTAGCTCATTATTCGAGGTGAGTTGTACTGAGAAATTTTCTAAATTATTGTCATTTCAGGACAGGATACACTTGCATGTCTTCATAACATGTACTATTCAAATTTCGCCATATTTTATTATGTCACCGCTATATTGTCAATTTACTTCGGAAATAGAATAATCCCTCTCTTCGTCAATTTGAGTAAAATGGAAGGCGGACACCCAAAGAATTATGAAAATACAAATAAATTTGTGAATCGAATGACTAAATTACAATATTACACCGTTCTCACTAATGTATTTACCATGGTCATTAAGAGTTATATGGATAATTTCTTTTGCGATAAAGAAACAGCTAAGGATCCTCATTTTATATGTGGTATAATGGTGCCACTCTGGTTTCCATTTGCAGTTGACCCAAGGATGAAACCACTATTTGCTTTTTATGTTACCATATTTCTATCGACGCAGATTCCTAATATTGGATGTATGTCAGCTTTTTATGCGTCAAGTCATTATATTGCAGCGCGTGTACATCATTTAACAGATTCTTTGAAGGCACTGAGGGTAGATAAATTGGATCCTAATCAAATGAGGGCCAAAATGAGATGTTGCATAGATCATTACATTGAAATAACCAGGTGAGTTTTTTCATTTTCACTCAAAATAATAATCTGAAGACCGCCTGTGTATAGGTTTGGAGAATTGACTCGGAAAGATAGAGATTGTCTTGTCTTGGCCCAAGGATCATTCACGCGTCGAACGACTCGCCTCTTCACCGCTCTTCTCTTCGCGCCGCCTAGATGAGCGGGTGTCCATTTGATCCAATGCAAACTTCTCTGGCGAAAAACGACGCGCCGCTTTCGAGCGCTTTGCTTCGTCCAAGTCCGCGTCTAACGATTCGGCTCTTCCCAAAGACAACCTGTCTCTGGCTCTTCCCTTCGCGTCGCCTACCGTCTCTAAAAATAAAAAAAATCTGTAAATTTTCATTATTTTTCATTCGTTTTTTTCTCATTTTCACTAGTATAATATTCTGGTTATCTGTTGGTCGGCCTTGAATACGTTAACTTCCTGAGAGAAAAACCTGAAAACTTCCAAATGTCAAGGTATACCTATAGTCCGTTCACGAAAGGTTGAGCACATAGTAGGCGTTTCTTTATTTATCTGAAGTTGGCAGTATTTACTGTCATAAAGTAAAATAAAGTCAACGTTGCCGAATGTACCCGGCCTCGTCCGACGTGCTTACGAGTTATCCATAGAGATAGAATAGTATAGAGTTGCTATATCAATAAAATAAAAGTGGTATCAGATCCCTATATTACTGCCTGTATACGTCGAATTTTGACAACCATTGAATTTTCTCTAAAAATAGTGATTTTTGTACCTTTTTCAAGTTAAATCGAGATTTCTTGTGTTTAATAAACAATAATAAAATGATATCGTGTGCTGTATGGCTTTCTTCAAGCAGAGAAGGGACAAATAAGAAGAAAATTAGAGGAAAAACATATCGTAGGTAGGGATGAGTACTGAACAGATCCGCATTCGAGATTTTTGCTAGTATGTCTTGGTAATCTGATATCTTTTTATATGTGCATATTATCGTCTGAAGAAAAATTGTTTATTTGATATTCAATGACCCTATTGAACAGGATTCCTAAAAACTGTCTTTTATCGTGAAATTCGAATTTTACGGCAAAACTACTGATTTTAGAGGCATGAAATGTACAGGACACCCTAACTGGTTTTTGAAGAGCCATCGATCGGAATTACAAAATTATAGGGTTGCCATTTGAAAAAAGTGAGATTTTATAGTTTCATTCAGGCTCACTTTGTGGCCCTTTTTCAGACATCCTGTATAATATTTCCTCATAAGTTATACAAGAAACAGTATCAGCGTACTTTCTAAAGTTCCACTTTCGCAAAAAGAAATTCTTGTAATGAGGGATTTTGAAGACATGGACACTAATTTGTGACAACTTTTTTTTCAAAAAATTTGATAATCAGGCTATAATTCAAGAACCGCTTGAGTGGTTGCACATATCATACATCAAATCAGTGTAGAATTGAACTAAGAATTCGAATATGTATAAATATACAGGGTGTTGCATTTGAAATAACGAAGTTACATTCGTTTCCGGTGAAACCGGAAGTAGATTCCCCTTGAAGATATTTTACAATTGAAGTTCATGTACTCTTTAACGAAAATCCAAAATCTTGAATCTGTATTACGATTCCTTCCTCGAAAACGTCTAATAAAACAATTAAAAAAATCACCCTGTATAATTGCTATTGTGCTGAGATTCTGCATTGATGTATTTGCTATCAATCTTAAGTCCCATATGAAATTTTAAGTTAATAGTCTTATCGCTCCACCAAAGACGAGCGCTAAGGGCTTTTCTTAAATTTTTCGAACCTTCACCTTACGAAGCCGTTATCAATTCACTATTTTTTCTCAACAGCTTGGTATGTCAAATGAACAAAACAGTTGGATATATAATGGTATTAAACCATAACGCTTATCAAATAATCATCATTGGAATTAGTGGATATTTCGTGATGAAGGTGAATATTTTTTTCATATGAAATAATAGATGATTTTCATTATTCCTCCATACTTTGATTTCAGTATCAGGATTTTGGAAATCTCTTACAACTTAGTATATGGCTGACCAATCAGTGGTTTGCATGTTACTCCGGACAAGTCCTGGAAGATGCTGTAAGTATAAAATTTGGAAAATGTACCCACAAGAAAATAAGTGCAGAAGTTTTGAACCCCCCTGTAGTGTAGATAAAGTAATCAAGATAGTTATAGTTTAAAAAGGGGTTACAGTTCACTGCGACCTTAAGGTCTATTGTGCCCCCTTACAGTACTGTTCTGACCACACCCTTCACAGCTCGCCGTCCAGTTCCAGAGATCTGATGGAATCCAGTATCTGTGAGGCTCAACGAGGCTTGTCCCTCACTCTTACAAGTTTCTCGCCCAAGCCATTATCTCCTTAGGCTCGCAATGCGAAGCATTCCGTGACTAGATGAATGGGGGCTTCTTCCTTCTCCCCACAGAACCTACACTCGTCAGTGTGCGATAATCCCATCCTCAACAGGTGCTTCCTTAGGCGACAGTGTCCTGTAAGAAAGCCAGTGAGGAGGTGTAATATTGTAAGATCCAAAAGATATTTGGATCCAAATATCTTTTGCATCTTGCTGTTTCGGAGTTCCTAAGGAACTTAGTGGAATGATCCATCATCCCTGGGAGATTTTACCAGAATTTTTCCCTCTCGGCTTTCTCCTTCTCCAGAAACTCCTTCTTATAGGTACACTAGCAGACCCAACAGACGTTGTTCTGTATACACAAAAATTCATTCTATTCGATCCAGCCGTTTAGTTGCAGAGTAGATGAATAACCTAAATAACGACTACAGCGCCATCTGTTGATCTGATTTGTGATAATAAACATACGGGCATCAGGCAATACAAAACACATTCATACCTCCCTCACACTTCGGTACCTTCTCCTACCCGCCTAGTGCCTACCTCGGAGACGCATTTTGGAGCGATTTCATCTTCAACCTGCCATATCTTTTGATGTATTCATCATAATTGAATGATGTAAAAGGCAATTTCGTTCTAAATTAAATACTGGGTATGAACGACGTATTTAATTGGATAAGGATCAATAGCGTATTCATAAAAAAATACTCCCAAATAATGAATTGAGAAACATTCGGATACCTTTAAAAGGTGATACCGAGTAAACCTTGAAAGATAGATATATGCTATCGCGGACTTTTTTGTAGAACTATTAAAGAGGTACATTTCCGTCATACATTGTTTCCATGTACCTACGTCTTACGGTTTTTGCAGCGCACCTGAAAATAGCTGATTTTGGTACTCATATTTATTATCATTTAAGTTATAGTAGGTTTCTTAATTTCCTGGGTGAAAAGTATAACCTATGTTACTCAGGGATAGTGTAGCATTCTAAGGGTGAAACAATTATTGAAATCGGTCAAGTAGCTTATGAGTTAACTTGTATCAAACCCACAAACCCATAAACATACAAACCTTTCCTCTTTATAATATTAGTATAGATATAGATTTACCTATACCACAGAAAGGTTCTGGGCCAATGAGTAACATTCGTGTGCCCCCTTTGGCAAGTGGTATTGGCCTCTACGTTTCCTTTTTCCCGAATGACCGAAACCAAGGCTTGCCTACCTCATCGAGTTTGTTTCGGCACTCCCAGATAATCAAGATAAAACGATAACATCACGAAACAAAAAACGCCATAATTATACATTAGTGAAACAGTTAAACATAAATTTTCATATAATCTAAATTGAATTTCTAGAGTTCATTACTTCAAGAAGAGCTGTACAACATTCATGGTATCATATGGATCCATCTTTGAGGACCACTTTCAAGATGTTCCAAGCGCAAGTTAGCTACCTAATTCACCTAAAAGTTCAACCATTTCACGTATTAAATAGGGCTCACTTCGGAGGGGTACGTAGACTGCAAACTACTGCACCGTTAAAAAAATTTTCTATTTTCTCAAGCAATGCCATGACGTCACATCGAATATAATTTGTCAGTAACTATAACCAATAATTTACAATACAACAAAATCCTTCCACGTCAATATTAATAGTTATATTCTTCTTCGCGTGGTGCCTTCCGGCCAAACTGAGGCCTAGTGGCCCATTGTTCACCCGCATCGTTCTATAGAGACTCAGCTCCTCAGACACGAAGACAGAAATGTCGCGAGCCTGCCAGGAGTGGTCCCTCTCACCATAGGAAAAGAAGGTGTTGGATTTCCTAGGTGTGTTGACCTCAACTCAGTAAGGTTTCCACAGTTGAACAAAATATGCTCAACCGTTTCATCAGTACTCCTGCACCACCGGCATAGGGAGCAGCTCGTCAATCCCAGGGCCGTATCTAGGGTGTGGCCAAGTGGCCCCCGCCACAGCCGCAAGGTCCGCAGGGGCGCCAAAAAATATCAACTGAAAAAAATTTTGAGCGCCGAAAAAATTCGAAGAATAAAATATAGAAGCGCCAACCAAATATTGGGGTAACATGTTACGGTAGATAAGATAGAGCGAGGACTTGACGCATCGTTGACTGGAACAGTGGATGGGCGCATATAGGGGGCGTATATCTTATGTTCTGTGGGGGCTCCTCTGAGGTGCCTGGAAACGGTGAATAAAAAAACAAAGAATAGAGTGAAGAGAACAAGTCTAAATGCAGAGTTAAACGAATCGAAGCATTTATCGAAACATATTTATTACTGTATTGAAGTATTAAGCTTAGGTTTCTGCGGATGTGAGGAGGAGTGATAGCCTAGTCGATATTCAAATTTTTTTTGGAAAATTTTATTACAGTTTTTTGTTTCATGAGTCTTTCTGAGTAGTACTTATTAAGAAATCTGAAACCAATTTAATTAAAACAAAAAGTTGATATAAAGTGTTGGTTGTTGATTGAGTATCAAATTGTTTATGCATTCAGAAATTGTAGTTTTACTAAAAGATTTCCCAAAAAAAAACGATTTTACCAGATATTATCTCTCAAATATTTTCAGAATCCTATGCTTACCTTTGAAGCATTGTGGTCTCCGACAGAAACTATGTATTTTTTAATTCTTCGCGCAGGTTGGTTTCATAATGAGGATAAAAAATAGAAAATGTTTCAAAGGGTTCACAAAAATACTTAGTATTGTTTCTTTGCAGACATGCCACCAAAACAGTTATCAGGGGCATAAAATAAAGCACTGTGTGATCAAAAGACTGCTGCCCTCGTTGCTGCCTTAAAAGTCAATACTAGTGACATATCAAAGTTTTGCTACCACAAAAACCTTGTACCTACTACCAAGTATCCACAACTGGCAGTCCTTCTCATTCTGTATCTAGTTCTTCAGATAGTGAAGACGAGCAAAGAAAAAATATAGAATTTACATCTAGTCAAAACCTAGAAAATGGGGAAAATGTTCAACAAAATCATGAACTGCAAACAAATTTTGAGATTGATATTAACAATCCTACAACGTGGACAGTAAATGAAAATACGATTGCGATGTATGTCGAGCATGGTCCAATTTGTTGAGATGACATTGACTATGACGCTTTGACGAACAAGAGCCGATTTGAAAAAATAAAGCAAAATTGAAAAAATTTAAAAATCTACGCCAATTTGGGGGCGCTGAAGAAAATCTTGCCACAGGCGCAGTAGTACCTAGATACGGCCCTGGTCAATCCCATTCTCTTCAAATGTTTGTTAAACAGGTGACCAGTCAATGCACCAGTCACCAGACCGAGTTGTGTCCTCTCTAGCAACAGAAGTCTACTGACCTCAGGTCGCGAGGACGGTCTCTCAATGAGAATCCTCGACCACCTTAGGCCCACCCCCGCGCTCCATTCCGAGGAAAATTCCCTGTTCAGCCAGCTCCTGAAGAAGCTTCTAACAGATGTGCGACAGATTGGCAGCGCATGCTCCGGACCAACAAATGGTAATCTGGCTCCCCGCCTAGCCAGTTCAAATGCCTTGACGTTACCAGGTATATCCGCATGAGCCGTACACCAGATTACTTTTACAAAGTTATCAGAGCCCAGCCCACGCAGAGCTTTCCTGCATTCTTCTACCAAAAGAGAATCAACTCTAACATCGGATAGAGATTTCAGAGTTCCCTGACTGTCGCAACATATGTAAATGTGCTGGCCAGAGTATCCCCTTCGAATATTTTCTAGTGCGCAGGCAAGAACCGCAAATAGCTCAGCCTGCACAATGGAACAGTCCTTCCCCAGAGGGATAGCCTGATTGAAGTGAGAACCCACGATTCCGGCACCAGACCCGGTTGTTGCGACAGAGCCATCAGTGAACCACGTGGGACCTTCAGGACTAAGAAGCCTGTTTGATGAAGACCATAGGTCTCTGTCAGGAACAATTACCTTGTAGGGTTCGTCGAAGTAGAACTTAGTGCCCGCGCGGTCACCTCTTTGGAGAAGGGGAGAGTGCCCTTGCGTGCACAGTGAAGAGTCCTCCTTCGCGCCATTGTCCCTGTTCCCAGATTCTGAGAGCTGTCTTCATAGCTACCTCCTTCACAACGAGGTGCAAAGGAGGGAGACCTAGCAGACATTCCATCGCTGCTGTAGGGGTAGATCTCAGAGCGCCTGTAATACTTAAACAAGCTTTCCTCTGGCATTTAGTCATAATATTCTGGTTGACGGCCTTCTCCATAGAAGGCCACCATACCATAGAGACATTCATAGGTTAGGATAGGACTCACTACGGCATTAATAGTTATACGAATGCCCGCCGTGGCGCTGCATCTTATTTCAGATGCCTATAGCTTTTGCTAGGTTCACTCCTTAGACCTTCAGTCTAAAGTTCACTCATTTGATTTTTATAAATAATAAGTTTTTCATCATTTCATAATTTGGAGGAAAATTGCCAAATCCCCTAGGGAGTAGGCACTGTAACTATACTCCGTTCACGAAAGGTTGAGCCGTCGGTTGGCCATGGAAATTTGGCATATTCCACTGTGTATATTAAAATTTTAGGTTATGTCCTTTATTTTCTTGTCAGATTGATACGCAATGTTGTCAATATTGCATAGAGTTCTCTGATAACTCGCAAGATCGTCGGACGAGGCCGAGAACATTCGGCAACGTTGACTTTATTTTACTATATGACTGTAAATACTGCCAACTTCAGATAAATAAAGAAACGCCTACTATGTGCTCAACCTTTCGTGAACGGACTATATAGGTATATGTATACCTAAAAAGAGTATATCTTAGGGTGGGTTTTACAAAGACTCCAATCACCTTGATTGATGAAATATTATTTCTGTGGAAATTTCAATTCATTTCTGACGAAAAAAATGAACTAAAATCTAAATAAACGCTTCGAGAATTAAAATTTGTAAACCCCGTTGTTAGGGTTAAGAAGTTTTAATTCAGGGATCAAAATTTCAAGAGTGAGATCGAGCCGCGAGAGAAGTTTGTGACCAAAATAAGATGAAAATGTTTATTATGGCAATACATACTAGGAAAAAATGCGAAATCTGGCACCGATGCTGGAAAACGTTACATGACGTCATGGCATTCATTCAGTATGAACGAATTAATTCATTTCCA
The DNA here is from genome assembly GCA_013421045.1 of Propylea japonica. NCBI lineage: Eukaryota > Metazoa > Arthropoda > Insecta > Coleoptera > Coccinellidae > Propylea > Propylea japonica. The sequence continues at coordinate 34,654,162 of CM024245.1, read as the reverse complement.
AATGTTTCAGGTAATCAAAGCGATATATACTTTTGTTATGTTTCTACAAAATGTAACATTTATTTAATGGTTGACACCGATTATACACCGAGTCAATTCTAGAATGGACGCAAACATCAAATGCAATATTGTTGTTATTTTTCTCTCTCTTTACTCTCATATAAACTTTATGCACCTCTGAGATGTTATTCATTGAAACCTTCCAGAAAAATATAGAAAATCGCTCAAAAAGTTCAATACTACATTATGAGCTCTCTATTCGAGGAATTAAATCGAGAGAATGTTTTCACTACAAATTAAAGGGTAATGATCCATGGTCCAGCGCCTGTTTTTCATGATGATTACTAACAATATGAATATTTTTGAGACACCCAATTTTTTTCTCTATGAAAATTCTCGATAGTGAGGGCTAATACAGTATGGATTCGTCTAAAGTGTTGAATGGGTGAATGTTCAAATTTTATTACTAACAGTTACTTTATTAATCAAATCTTGAAATAATTTTATTACAAATTGAAAACAATAATTGTCATACAAAATGATGATTCTACCAAAGTGTCACTCCTAAAATATAACAACAACTAGGTCTTATTACTAACCGGCTGATTTTTTCACTGTTGCTTAGCAAATAGTTCCTTTATGAACTGGTCACATTGTCCTTCAAATTGAGTGGTACGTTTTCCCAGTCCTACCTCAGAAATTGTACCACAGAACCCACAATTAAAAATGATAACTAACAATTGACAACTTCCAAGTGTGGGATTTTAAAAACGTACCACTTAATTTGAAGGACAATGTGGCCAGTTAATAAGGAAATATTTGCTAAGCAACAGTGAAAAAATCAGCCGGTTAGTAATAATTTTTTCAGACCTAGTTGTTGATATATGTTGGGAGTGGGGACACTTTGATAGAATCATCATTTTTCTAGAACAATTATTGTTTACAATTTGTAACAAAATTTTTTCAGGATTTAATTAATAAAGTAGCTGTTAGTAATAAAATTTGAACATTCACCCATTTAACACTTTTGACGCCTCCATACTGGACAATTTTCGTTGGGCGTCTCGTCAAAATGAAGCTACTCATAAATATTCAGATTGTTAGTAATCATTATGAAAGACAGTCGCTGGCCCATGGACTAATTCTTTTATAGTTTGAGGTTTATCTGCTACACAATTATGATGAGAGGTTGACTTTCTCGAACTGTAAAACAATATTTTAAATGAAGCTTTCTTTGTGTGACCTGAAATATTTAAGTTAAGACTAGAATCGGCCAAGAAAATAATTATATATTATCAAACAAAACCGAAGTTGAACGGAATACAAACATACCAAATTTCATCTACGATATATTTTCAGATATTTTCAGTTCTTGTTCAACAAAATAATTGAATAGATATTTCGAACACTGTAAACCCTTCACTACTTTATGATATTCCTTCAAAAATTGCTTGTTCAATATGGAATATAAGGAAGATGAAATAGTAGTGTTCAAAGAATTGATCTCAAAATTGCAAAAAGTTTCTTTGTTTCCAAAGCATGGAAACTCGTACAATGGAAAGTTGCTGATAAAATTTTTAATCCCACTTTCATTTGGCATACCACTTATCGTTGGTATTGTTGGTCACTTGATTCAATCTTATAAAAGTGAGTAGTTGGCTCTTTTTAAATGCTCACATAAGACATCACCAACAACTGAACTCTCGAAAAAGCACTGATGTGAAGTCAGAAGCTTTTGAGCGTTTGTTGATAATTGGGAAAAAGATAAATCCTATTCGAATATACTGGGCGCTACTTGTTTCATTCACGAATTATCTGTCCCTCTCAAATTTTAAACCCACCCTGTACTTTAAAATTTTGTCGTTCTTTCCGGAAAGTATCTTGTTCACGCAAAAGCTCTCGACTCCACATCGTAAAGGGTTTTCCAATAAAAGGTGTTATTATGGTAGTCAAAGAAAAACGTCATTTTTCAATATAAATAAACGGATTTTTATTTCATTAAGAAAGAAGAAGCTATGTCGTTAATAGTGGAAAATAACATCAGGCAAATGACCACCACGACCACGCTTACAGGACCATATACTTTTAATGAAATTTTCCATAACCAAATCGTAAAGTGGCTGCCCTATGTCCTCGATAGCCTCACGAATTCATCCTTGAGATCCTTAATCGACGCTGGGCCATTGGTGTAGACCTTCTCTTTCATTTGGCCCCTAAGAAAGAAGGTGTTAAATCACAAGATCTCGGTGGCCAATTGTCATCAACTCTTCGAGAGATAACAAGGTCCGAAAACTTTCCCTGTTAAAGATCAGTGGTTTCGTTGTCCAGATCAATACTATCCAATTTCGGCCATAAAAAATTATTAATCATCTCTGGATAGCGCAATCCATTCACCGTAACTGTTGCTCCAGCCTCATTTTCGAATTTATCTTTCCTTCTCAAATCTTAAACCTTCCCTGATAATTTAAATTTTTTTTCTTTCCGGAAACTATCTTGTTCACGAAAAAGCTCTTGACTCAACATCGTATAATTTCACAAGAGTAGCAACCTCAGCTAGGGACATTTTTGAGCGCTACAAACGAGTGCTATATCGTTTTGCCCAAATGTCTGTAATTTTCGAATTTTGAGCTGAAAATGGTCTCAAACGATAGAATTAGACTCCCTGATGATGAATTCGTGATCAAATTTAGTTTTGTCTGTGGGGCAGTCTGGCCGTCGCGTTTGCACTATAACTTTCGGAGGGATTGTCCTAGAGACAGGATGAGTTGTCCCAAATGCCTCGGTTAAGTTCGTTAACCAGCCAAATCGTACAGGATTTTCCATAAAATATGGACATTAAAATTTTTTGTTCCTCAATATCTCAGAAAATACGAACCAATCGGAATGAAATGTTACGGCCAAATGCAAGATGCTCATAACAAACCTCATGCAAAATTTTGTGGCCATAGTGTGAACAAACTTTAGAAAATTCAATTGGAATATTGAAAAAAGAATCTTTATATTTCCATAACAGAATATCCGATTCACTAAGGAGCGGGACAGAGCAGGATTGCTATTCGGTCGAACGTACTGTAGCATTGGTTTGCATTAGCCTTCCGGTCTGACCATGGGTATACACGCCATGAAGGACAGACTAACTACGGGCACTGGTTGTACAGACAAACGAACTATAGCAGTGGTTCGTTTGGGCCTTAAGGTCTGACCATGGGTATACACACCATGAAGGACAGACTAACTACGGGCACCTGGACAAATTAGGAAAGGTTTGTTACGGAGTCTGACGGAACAGCTATTTTAGGTAGACTCAACGAGGATTAAAAATAGGACTGTAGTAAATCGGCTCGGTACTTACAATTCGATTGCACTAGCACTAACAACAAGGTAATAAAACTCAGAAAATTTGGTAGCTACAGCACGGTCGCTCAAAAAATTTTTGAAACTTTTAAAAGCGTACGTCTAAAGCAGAACTAATTTCCGATGGAGGGAAACCCCGCCTTTTATAATCTCCCGGAGGGGGGTGGAAAAGGTAGGCGCACAAACGTTAAAAAATTCAGGAGAGTACCTCGGTAAAAACATCTTCAAAACTGGCTTATCGTACGTATATGCAAAAAACGGCGTTATCTGCGATCGGCGTTGTTCTTGCGGACGGTTCTACTATGTTTTCTGTATGAAAAACAAAATCAATCGCAGAATGTTCGGTTTTTTCGATTGTTGTGAACTAATTCTGAAACGGAATAGAAATTCACGAATTTAAAATGAAAACCCGGATAAATTATTTTAAAATGAAGATCAATTACCCGGTTATGAAATTGAACTTCATTACAAATTAATTATTTTTACATATTTAATTTTTGAATAATTTAAAGAATATAGTTCCGATTATGCCGAGATTATGTATTCATATATTTGGTCTCAATCTCAAATCCCATATAAAATTTTGAGTAAATAATCTTATTGCTCCACCAAAGAACGAGCGCTCAAAAGCTCCTGCTCAGGGCTTGTCTTAATTTTCTTTTATGTATTGTGTTTTATTGGCTCATAATTCATGGTGAGTGGTACTTAGAATTTCCTATATTTTTATCATTTCAGGGCAGGATACACAAGAATGTCTTCACAGCATTTACTATTCAAATTTCGCCATATTTTATTATGCCACCGCTATATTGGATATTTGCTTCGGGAATAAATTAATCCCCTTCTTCGTCAGTTTGAGTAAAAAGAAATACGGATACCCAAAGGATTATGAAAATACAAATAAGTTTGTGAATCGAATAACTAAATTACTATATTACACCATTCTCATTGATATAGTCGTATTGGCCATAAACAGTTACATGGAAAATGCCTTTTGCGACGAGGAAACAGCTAATGATTCTCATTTTGTATGTGGTATAACGGTCCCACTCTGGTTTCCAATTAGAGTAGACCAAAGGATGAAACCATTAATTGCTATTTATGCTACCATATTACTATCGTTGCAGATTCCTTATATTGGATGTACGGCAATTATTTATGCCTCAAGTTATTTCATTGCAGCGCGTGTACATCATTTAACAGACACTTTGAAGGCACTGAAAGTAGATAAATTGGATCCTAATCAAATGAGGGCGAAAATGAGATGTTGCATAGATCATTACATTGAAATAACCAGGTGAGTTTTTTCATTTTCACTCAAAATAAAAATCTGAAGACCGCCTGTATATAGGTTTGGAGAATTGACTCGGAAAGATTGAGATTGTCTTGCCCCAAGGATCATTCACGCGTCGAACGACTCGCCTCTTCACCGCTTTTCTCTTCGCGCCGCCTAGATGAGCGGGTGTGTCCATTTGATCCAATGCAAAAACGACGCGTCGCTTCCGAGCGCTTTGCTTCGTCCAAGTGCGCGTCTAACGATTCGGCTCTTCCCTAAGACAACCTGTCTCTGGTTCTTCCCGTCGCGTCACCTACCGTCTCTAAAAATAAAAAAATGTGTAAATTTTCATTATTTATTCATTCGTTTTTTTCTCATTTTCACTAGTATAATATTCTGGTTATCTGTCGGTTGGCCTTGAATACGTTAACTTCCTGAAAGAAAAACTTCAAAACTTTAAATTGTCAAGGTATACAGGGTGTCTGTAAGCGAATGTGATGGATTTGAGGAGATGATTCCTCGATGAAAATAAGCGGGGGTAGTTCATATAATTTTTTTTCGAAATCGACCTCCCTTCCAAAATAAAGTCTTTGGAAGGCGATGACAAGTTAACACTTTTTAATTTTTTACGGCTTCTTAAAAACTTTAAAATTCAATTTCTATGATGCCATTAGTTTTGGCGAAATCGTAAAAAATTCGTATATATTTTTTCTTCAACTCCCTTTATCTTGAATATTTTTCATTTTTCTATATATCTTAGAAACACGGTCACCTTTTTTGAAACACCCTGTATTATAATGAAAAATAACCATAAAATATAATAATAGAAATTTTTTTAAACCGATTCCTCTTTACACAGTGGTGTACTTTTTTTGAACTTGAACGCCTTACTAAGCCGTTATCAATTAATTATTTTTTCTCAACAGCTTGGTGGGTCAAATGAACAAAACAGTTGGATGTATAGCGGTACTAAACCACAACGCTTATCAAATACTCATCATTGGAATTAGTGGATTTTTCCTGATTAAGGTGAACATTTTTTTCATATGAAATAATAGATTTTTTACTTTATTCCTCTAAACTGTGATTTCAGTATCGCGATTTTGGGAATCTCTTACAATTTAGCATTTGGATCGGCTGTCAATGGTTAGCATGTTGTTCCGGGCAATTCCTGGAAGATGCTGTGAGTATAAAATTTGGAAAATGTACCCACAAGAAAATAAGTGCAAAAGTTTTGCACCCCCCTGTCGTGGAGATAAAATGATTTATTTATTTATTTATTTAGAGATTTAGGTTGCAAACAGTACCTAGGTACCAAAAAAGCAACCACAAATTACAAATTACAAGATAATTAAGTCGTAATTCAAACTACACATTAACACATTAGATTAAGGGTTCACCGTACAGTAGGAGGAGAGGAATAAGTTCTTGGTGAATATTTCAACTGTTCGACAATCGTCGGAAAAAATGTCCACACGTTGACTAAGGTTCAGGTATAGTCAAAAACGGCCTGCAAACGTATCATAGGAGAGTGCTGTCCAGTATTCGTCCTACGATAAGGGTTGTAAAATAGGCTTTTTTCTCTGATGTTGCGAGCAGGTACTCTGAAATTGACTCTTGAGAGTAAGTAAGTTGATAGTACAATTGATCATTTTTTGCAGAGTAAAGAAATCCATTATGGTTCGGTCATCCTCAAGTTTCAATATTTTGTATTTACATCTTAAAGAGTTGTAGTCTCTATCATCAAATTGACTATCTGTCTTGAAGGCCAAAAATTTCAAAAATTTATTCTGTACTCGCTGAATTCTTTTTATATGGATATCGTATTTTGGGGACCAGACTATAGATGCAAATGAGAGCCTGCTATGAAAGAAGGAATAGTATAAAGAAATAAGCGCTTTAGGATTATTAAAATCCTTACTGTTTCTGTTGATGAATCCAACCAACCTATTAGATGCATTAATGGTATTGTCTCGAGATCGAGATAGTTATAGTTTGAAAAGGGGTAACAGTTCACTGCGAACTCAAGGTCTATTGTGCCCCCTTATAGGGCTGTTCTGACCACACCCTTCACAGCTCGCCTTCTAGTTCCAAAGATCTGACGGAATCCAATATCTGTGAAGGCTTCAACGAGGCATGTTCCTCACTCTTACAAGTTTCTCGCCCAAGCCATTCTCTCCTTAGGCTCGCAATTGCAAAGCATTCCGTGACTAGATGAATGGGGATTTCTTCCTTCTCCCCACAGAACCTACACTCGTCAGTGTGCGATAATCCCATCCTCAACAGGTGCTTCCTGAGGCGACAGTGCCCTGTAAGAAAGCCAGTGAGGAGATGTAATTGTTTCTTTCCAAGATCCAGAAAAACTTTTGGATCTTGATGTTTCAAAGTTCAGAAGGAACTCAGTGGAATGATCCATCCCTGGGAGATTCCGTCAGAGTTTTTCCTTCTCGGCTGTCTCCTTCTCCAGAAACTCCTTCTTATAGATACATTTACATATACCACAGAAGGGTTCTGGGCCAATGAGTGAAATTCGTGCGCCCTCTTTGGCAAGTGCATTGGCCTCTTCGTTTCCTTTTTTCCCGAATGACCGGAAACCAAGATTAAAAAGATCTTTTTTTTGCCTACCTCATCGAGTTTGTTCCGGCACTCCCAGATAATCAAGATAAACAACATATTGTTACTGACAACAAAAGGAACTTGTTGACAACCAAATAAAACGATAACATTACGAAATAAAAAATGTTTCTGCGGATCAGAACTATTGCTCTCTGGCCAGAACGGCTCTCACGCTTAGCAGAACGCTATGAGGAAACTGGTGGAGTGCAAAGTAGACCTCGAAGTGGTCGTCCCCGTGTTACCACGATCCGAGAAGATCGGTATACAGGCAAATCAAGCTAAACGATACGCCCTCTGATGACGGTCCGAGTAACCTTCAACATTGAAATGATTCTTTTATTTTGCATTGTGTTGTCGTAATTTATGTGAATATTTAACATTATTTATAATTTATTTATTCAAAGCGCTATTGTTCAGTTCCCCAGTGTTCTTCCTGAAAAAAGAAAAGAAATGCCTGGCAAATTAAACTTGAAATCGGTAAACCAGTCACAGGATATATGTAAATTTGCTCCTAGCATTTGTGGATGACGATTATTTTTATCGAGGTAAACCCAGTGTTTTATTACTATTGTCAGGGCAGCACTGGTATTATAGAACCCAATAGAAAGCGACACAGTTAAACATAAATTTTCATATAATCTAAATTCAATTTCTAGGGTTCATTACTTCAAGAAGAGTTGTACAACATTTCATGGTATCATATGGATCCATCTTTGAGGAGTACTTTCAAGATTTTCCAAGCGCAAGTTGGTTACCCAATTCACCTAAAAGTTCAACCATTTCACATATTAAATATGGCTCACTTCGGAGGGGTACGTATACTGCAAACTACTGTACAGTTGAAAAATATGTTATGTTCTATCAAGCAATGCCATGACGTCACATCGAATATGATTTGATACACGATACACTTACACCGGTATGCCGATGCGCATCGAGATGTGACGTCACTGCGGAACATTTCCATTGCATTTGCGGGATGGAAGTGTTAGAACTCCAGAGAATGATTGGAATAATGCAATTAATCGCAAGTTTCATTGAAAATGCAATAATCTAACAATTTCAAATGAAATTTCTCCGATGTCTTTGTTTGTTGATTCTAAAATATATCAATGAAATGGTATAAATATAGATGTAAGTGAAAAGTATTTATTCGTTAATACAGAATGAATAATTAAAGGTTCATTAAAAAACTTCGAATAAATGAAAATATTTTTATCATTTTTAGGGAAATTTCAATGAATTTCACTTATATTTCGTGAATTTGAAAAGTTTTTTGTTCACTTTTTTCTTCATATTCTGAAAACTGATCTTCTTATTTAGATCCCAGTCTTAATTTGATACGGATTGTGCTCAAGCAAAGAATAACATTGAATGGAATCTGAATGTCATTTTTTAGGTTTGCAACCGTGTTATCTTCTAACACTTTGAAAATATTTTTTCCTCAGATAACGATAATGACGGGATACTTCCGACTTCGGAAATCAAAATTACCTTATTTCGGTTCCCTTTTAACTCTTCTGTAATTCTTACAGCCAAAAACTGCGCAAATAGGCATGAATGCAGGTATTATAAGAATAATAATACTTATAACTCCACTTTTATCTCTGCTCCTCAATCTGGCATACCGGTGTGAGTGTACCTATCGTGATCTTAGATTATTCACAATAAATTGTAAATAATCTAAGATCCTGATTTGGTAGTAACCATAACCAATAATTTACTATTATATTTATATGCGCTACTGTTTCAGGCACTGTGCCATTAATTGGCAATGTTGCCAGTGTTATTCTGGAATATGTTGCTATTGTACGTTTTCATTTGGAATAGCTTTTGCTAGGTTCACTCCTTAGACTTTTAGTCTAAAGTAGATAAACAAAGAGACTTCTGGCGCAAATTTTGAACATAACCTCAAGTTTGTAAACGTCGAAAAGCGCACCGTTATGGGGGCCTCGCGATACAGATATTGTCTTTTGGGATAGTGCTGACGGAGCCCTAGATGTGGGCCCCATTTAGAGTGTTTACGGCCTTAAAGGAGTTTTCTTTCAGAATGTGGGGTCAGGAGCCCTATTGCCGTATGGGCCCCCATAACCCCAATCGATTCACTCTAAATGGGGACCAACATCTAGGGCTCCGTCAGCACTATCCCAAAAGACAACATCTGTACCGCAGGGCCCCCATAACGGTGCGCTTTTCGACGTTTACGAATTTGGGGTTATGTTCAAAATTTGCGCCAGAAGTCTCTTTGTTTATCTACCGTCTAAGGTTCACTCATTTGATATTTATAAATAATATATAAGTTAACACAAAGACGTCGCATAGATACCCCAGCTATATCTTTTCGGAAGATTGAGAGTACTTTTGTGATGTCCCTGCGAGGTTGCTGGGAGCTCCTTACCGGCTCCATATCTCCTCCAAATTTCCGCCTCAGGGATATTCCCAGAGAGCTCTCAAAGATATTCCTTGTGGAAATTCTCAAAATACTTACACTGTGGAGGTCAATGGAATATTCGTATAAACCTCCCGTTGTGACAAGTATGAGAACTTCCCAACAACCTCCGCATTGTGAGCTTTTTGAGAATATCCGATCAACCTCCCATTGTGATCAGTATGAGAATCTCTCAACAACCTCCGCATTACGAGCTTTTTGGGAATATCTCTGGACCTCCCATTGTGAACGAAATGAGAAACCTTTACAGGTCCAAATTAATCTGTTAAAGGTGAAATACGATGAGAGTATTCTTCATTTTACAAGAGACTAGCAGACCCAACAGACGTTGTTCTGTATACACAAAAATTCATTCAATTCGATCCAGCCGTTTAGTTGCAGAGTAGATGAATAACCTAAATAACGACTACAGCGTCATCTGTTGATCTGATTTGTGATCATAAACATACGGGCATCGGCAATCCAAAATACATCCCTCACACTACGGTACCTTCTCCTACCCGCCTAGTGCCTACCTCGGAGACGCATTTTGGTGCGATTTCATCTTCAACCTGCCATATCTTTTGATGTATTCATCATAATTGAATGATGTAAGGGGCAATTTCGTTCTGAATTAAATACTGGGTTGAATGACATGTTTAATTGGATAAGGATCAATAGCGTATTCATAAAAAATACTCTCAAATAATGCATAATTTTGAGAAACATTCGGATACCTTCAAAAGGTGATACCGAGTAAACCTTGAAAGATAGATATATGCTATCGCGGACTTTTTGTAGAACTATTGAAGAGGTACATTTCCGTCCTACATTGTTTCTTGGTAGGTCTTACGGTTTTTGCAGCGCACCTGAAAATAGCTGATTTAGGTACTCATATTTTTTATCATTGGAGTTATAGTAGGTTTCCTTAATTTTCTCGGGTGAAAAGTATAGCCTATGTTACTCAAGGATATTGTACCTTTCTTAGGGTGAAAGAATTATTGAAATCGGTCTAGTAGTTTATGAGCTAACTCGTATCAACGCCACAAACCCACAAACATACAAATCTTTCCTCTTTATAATATTAGTATAGAAGTATAGATTTAGCACGAATGTTACCCTCCTTTTCTTCCGTCTTAATGCCAAATTTCAAATCTATCGGAATACTAACTTGTGGTTGTATAGGAAATGGAAATAAATTTCGTTAGACATTTTATTATTATATTCTTTTGAATCGGAAGTGAATGTGTCGCAAAAATATATAAATTGATTAGAGAAAATCGAAAAGAATCGTAATACCATTGAGTATACTTGAACACAACGATAATAATCAATTCTCAAGAAACTTTTACTTACTACAAGCTCTCGAATCGAAACACTTACGGAATTTTTTAATTTGGTTGAACCTGCAATTTTCACAAGTAAAGAGCTCGCGATGGGATATCTTTGCGACCTCTATAAGAAGTCGCAACGCGAATATCTCATTCTTGTCCCGTTGCGACCTCTACAAGAAGTCGCAATATCTCATTTTGGTAATATTTGTGACATCTATGGGATGTTGCATTAGGAGTTCGCATAGAAGTCCGATTTGTAGCGTCTCGGCGACCTCGCCGGGGAGTCGAAATGCGAATATCTCATTCTGGTTATATTTGTGACATCTATAGGATGTCGCAATAATAGTTCGCATGATGTCGAAGTTTTTTGATCATTTATAATTTGGACGAAAATTGCCAAATCCCGTGGGGAGTAGGCACTGTGACTAGTTATACAGGGTGTCCCAAAACTCGACGTTAACCCGGAACCGGGTGACAAGGCAAGTAATGCTGGTTGTCAGAAAAATATAAAAAAAAAGTCTAAGTTGCATGATTTTAAAATAATGGGCATTTAAAAAAAACACGCAAAATTTCACACCCTATGACAGTATTTTCGCTCCTGTTGCCACAAATATCAACTTTTTCCAACTTTTTTTTGCTGTGTAACCTTGAATAATAATGCTTGTCTAAACTGTAATCAAAATTTGGATATCAGCTGCTCTAGGTTTCATGAAAATAGGGCTTGCTTCTCAAAACAAAAATTCAAAATAAACAATTGCCTAGTTCCAACAGACTGTATTGAAAAAAAATGTACTACGCATGTTTGGCATGTTTTGTCAAAAGTTGGCGCATTTAGTAGGGATTCAAAAATGGTATAATACTTGTTAAATTGTAGCTGCCGTAGTTCAAATTCGCTTTAGATTGTCTTTGAGTACACTTTTTCTTTAACTGCTTCCCAGTAAAAAACTCCAATGGATTCAAATCCGGCCACGAGATTGGACCAGAACGTCCGATCCATCTTCCGGGAAAAAATGTTACCAGAAAAAAAAAATTCCAGAGAAATTTCTCCGGAAAAAATTATTTTCTCTGGAAATTTTTTTTTCTGGTAACATTTTTTCCCGGGAAAAATGCGGCACCGATGCTGGAAAAGGTTTTATGACGTCAAGGCATTCGTTCAGTATGAACGAATTAATTTTCAAATGTTTCAGGTAATCAAGGCGACCTATACTTTTGTAATGTTTCTACAAAATGTATCAGTTATTTAATGGTTCACACTGATTGCTTATACACCGAGTGAATTCTAGGAGGACCCAAACATCAAATGCAATATTGTTGTTATTTTTCTCTCTCTTTACTCTCCTATAAACTTTATGCACTTCTTAGATGTTATTTATTGAAACCTTCCAGAAAAATATAAAAAATCGCTCTAAAAGTTCATTACTAGGGGAAAGTGAGGTAATACGATCCCTAAGGGTCAAATGATCCCCCGCCGTAAATCAGAAACAGTTTGTACCATCTATCCAAATACAGATGAAACATGTTCCCCTGCGAGTTACCTGTAAAATGTCAATGCGGTGCGAGTGCTTGGCGTGATTTTATTAAAAAATAATCAAAAAGTGTGGCTCTGATCTAAGGTAAGCATGTTTTTGGACTTTCGTTTTTTTATATGCAAGTGTTTACTGAAATGTTGTTTTATTTGCGGGTATTAGTAGCAGTTAGCTAATATTTAAGCCATGTTCGATCATCGCACGCGGTATGTGAAGGTTTTGTTTTGATCGATATTTTGTAATTTGGTATTTGGGGTGAAATGATTCCTTCTGTGTGTCTAAAATGATCCCTGGAATCATTTTACCCCATTAATAGTTTTTGTTTACAGATCATGCCGAGAATTTATAAACGTAAAACTAATCGCCAAAAGAGGCCTGAAGAACATATGCAAAAGGCATTAGAGATGGTATGGCTCACAAAACCGCGAGAAGAGAATTTGAGGTCCCTGTTATGGTATAAGAAAGAAGAGCCAAAGGTAAAAATGAAATAGCTGTAGGCTCACCTAAAAAGTTAGGTAGCAAACAAACAGTGTTCAACCTGAAACAAGAACTGGAACTTGTTGACATGGAGTCCAGAATAATGTACGGGCTGACCACTCAGGATTTCTTAACCTCAGCTCACCAAAAATGGCAGAAAGAAATAATTTACCGCATCAATTTTCCGAAGCTAAAGGAAAAACTGGACTTGAATGACTTCGTGGATTTAGACGTAGAAATCCAGAAATTACAATGCGTGCGCGAGATTTTAATAAGAATGTAGTGGATGAATTTCTCTCGACTTTGTGAAACGCCCCAGAAAAATATTATTTTTCAACCCATCGAATATTTTTATTTTGTGTAACTTGCTTACATACTTAAATTGTTATGAACAATACATATTATCATTTAAATAAACAGCAGAGTTTTCTATTTAATTTTATTTGATATTTATTAACTTATAGTACAAAATGATCCCTGGGATCATTTTGCCCCTACCCCAGGGATCATTTTATCCACAGGGGTGTATAAAATGATCCTTTACTAAACTTTAACAAAAATATCTAATACAAAAAAACTACATAGATGAAATGAAAAATATGTAGGCAGATACAAAGTTAAGTAAATTCACTACCTTTAACAATTGAAATCTTGCGGTTTTGCCTTCAACTTTGGCCACAATGAAAATTTTCCCTTAAGGGGATCATTATACCTCACCTTCCCCTATCCGTTTTATAACGTCATCCCATTATTTTTGTGAACAGTCCATAACTTACGTAATACTTAAGTAATTTATTTACTTAAGTTTATTGTTTATCTGCTACGCAATTATGATGAGAGGTTGGCTTTTTCGAACTACGAAAAACAATAATCGAAATCAAGCTTCTTTTGTATGGTCTTAAATATTTACATTTTGACTGAAATCGATCAAGAAAATAATTATATATAATATTACGAAACCCGAGTTAAACGGTGCACAAACATACGAAACTTCAACTAGGTACGACAGTTTTTCAGATATCTTCAGTTTTTGTCCAACAAAATGATTGAATAGATAGATAGAATAACCTTAGACTAAAAAAGTTCTTTAGTCTGCAAACCCCTCATTACTTAATGATATCTCCTCAATAATTGCTTGTTCAACATGCAATATAAGGATGATGAAATTATAGTGTTTAAAGAATTGATCTCTACCCTGCAAAAAATTTCTTTGTTTCCACAAAATGGAGATTTATACGATGCAAAGTTGCTGCTCAAATTTGTTATCCCGAAATTATCACTTGGCATGCCAATCATGGTTGGTATGTGTGGTCACTTGATTCAATCTTATAAAAGTGAGTAGTTGACTCTTTTTAAACGCTCACATACAGGGTGTCCCAAAACTCGACGTCAACCCGAAACCAGGTGAAAAGGCAAGTAATGCTGGTTGCCAAAAAAATATTAAAAAAAATCTAAGTTGCATGATTTGAGAATAATAGGCATTTAAAAAAACATGCAAAATTCCACACCCTGGGCCAGTCTTTTCACTCCTGTTGCCACAAATATCAACTTTATCCAACTTTTTTTGCTGTGTAACCCTGAATAATGCTTCTCTGAACTGTAATCAAAATTTGATACCAGCTGCTCTAGGTTTCATAAAAATAGGGCTAACTTTTCAGAAAAAAAATTCAAAATAAACAATTGCCTAGTTTGAACTGACTGTATTGAGAAAAATGTACAACACAAGTTTGGCATGTTTTGTCAAAAGTTGGCGCATTTAGCCAATGTATAATACTTGGTAAATTGTAGCTGCCGTAGTTCAAATTCGCTTTCGATTGCTTCTGAATACGCGTTTTCTCTGCTTCCCAGTAAAAAAAGTCCAATGGATTCAAGTCCGGTGAACGGGCCGGCCACGGGATTGGACCGGAACGTCCGATCTATCTTCCGGTAAAACATGTTTCCAGAAAAAAAAATCCAGAGGAATTTTTCCGGAAAAATTTTTTCTGGTAAAATTATTTTATCTGGAAAATTTTTTTCCCGGAAGATGGATCGGACGCTCTGGTCCAATCTCGTGGCCGCACCGTTCACTGGACTTGAATCCATTGGACTTTTTTCACTGGCAAGCAGTTATAGAAAAAGTTTATTCAAAGGTATCTAAAGCGCATTTGAACTACGGCAGCTACAATTTAACAAGTATTATACTATTTTGAAATCCTTACTAAATGCACCAACTTTTGATAAAACATGGCAAACTTGCGTAGTACATTTTTTTCTCGATACAGTCAGTTGAAACTAGGCAATTGTTTATTTTGAATTTTTTTTCTGAAAAGTTAGCCCTATTTGTATGAAACCTAGAGCAGCTGGTATTAAAATTTGATTACAGTTTAGACAAGCATAATTCAGGGTTACACAGAAAAAAAAAGTTGGAAAAAGTTGATATTTGTGGCAACAGGAGTAAAGGGACTGTCACAGGGTGTGGAATTTTGCATGTTTTTTTAAATGCCTATTATTCTCAAATCATGCAACTTAGATTTTTTTTATATTTTTTGACAACCAGCATTACTTGCCTTTTAACCCGGTTCCGGGTTGAGGTCGAGTTTTGGGACACCCTGTATAAGACATCAGCAACAATTAAAAATTTTTTAAAATTAAAAAAAGCACTGATGTGGAAACAGAAGATTTTGCACTCTTTTTCCTTTCGGCGAAATTTGAACGTAATTTTCTGAATCTCAAACTCTATTCCTTAACATCCACCAAACTGATTTTTTTGTTAACGATATTCAACAAGGCAGTTTTTGTGAGCTATTTCATACTGAGAAAAAGGTTGTTCACATTTGAATATTGGGAGTTATTAGTCTCATTTTATCGAGGGCTCGGTCTACGACTTGTGTTATATAACTTGCCCAAACGTCTAAAATTTTGAGCCGAAAATAGTTTCAAACGATAGTGTTCGACTCAAATCGAGTCGAAGAAGGTTATCTGTTGGATATAATGGAAAAGAATAATTATTCTCAAAAAACTTCAATATTCAAATAGTTTTGAGTTCTAATTTCGTGAAAACTTTGAGTCAGAGTTCTTTGTATTGATTTTTTCCTTGACCATCATACGTAGGTAGTGTTCCTCTAGTGATGTAATGATCATGAAAGTAAGCATTGAGAAAAACTTCAGGACATTGATAAATGAAAGAGAGGAATACACAGACTATAACCTCAAAGAAAATACCGTGAAAAGGTATACAGATGGTTCCAAAATCTCTACAGGAGTTGGCGCTGGGATATACGGGCCAAGTACCAAGTGTGCACTGTCGCTAGGCTCCTGTATGAGCGTCTTTCAAGCGGAAATCTTAGCTATTGAAAGATGTCTAGATATAAATCTGGAAAAAAACTATCAGAAGTGCGATATATAGCCATACACTCAGACAAGCTGCTATTAAAGCACTGAGCTCCTACGTCATCGACTCAAAGATGATCTGGGAGTGCCCGAACAAACTCAATGAGGTAGGAACGAAAAATAAGGTCTTTTTAATCTGGGTTTCCAGCCATCAGGGAATCAAAGGAAACGAAATGGCCAATGCACTTGCCAAAGAGGGCACACGAATGTCACTCATTGGCCCAGAAACCTTCTGTGGTATAGGTAAATGTACCTATGAGAAGAAGTTTCTGGAGAAAGAGAAAACCGACAGGGAAAAACTCTGGCGGAATCTCCCAGGGATGGATCATTCCATTAAGTTCCTTCGGAACTTTAAAACAGTAAGTTCCAAAAGATATCTGGATCTTGGTAAGAAACAATTACACCTCCTCACTTGATTTCTTACAGGACACTGTGCCTCAGGAAGCAACTGTTGAGGATGGGATTGTCGGACACTGACGAGTGTAGGTTCTGTGGGAAGGAGGAACAAACCCCCATTCACCTAGTCACGGAATGCTTTGGCATTGCGAGAAACTTGTAGGAGTGAGGAATAAGCCTTGTTGAAGCCTTCACAGATATTAGATTTCATTAGATCTCTGGAATCAGAAGGCGAGCAGTGAAGGGTGTGGTCAGAACATCACTGTAAGGGGGCACAATAGACCATGAGGTGAAAGTGAACTGTAACCCCTTTTTAATCTAAACTAACAAAACTAGCGTTTCTCTTTTCGCACTGAGATCAGCTAGGGCCTCTTATGTTTTATGTATTGTATTTTGTTATTTTATATTTTCTATATTATCATTCATTTCAGGACAGGATACGCTTGAATGTCTTCATAACATGTACTATTCAAATTTCACCATATTTTATTATGCTACCGCTATATTGTCAATTTGCTTCGGAAATAGAATAATCCCTCTCTTCGTCAATTTGAGTAAAAAGAAAGAAGGATACCCAAAGAATTATGAAAACACAATTAAATTTGTGAATCGAATAACTAAATTACAATATTACATCATTCTCATTAATATAGTCGTATTGGCCATAAACAGTTACATGGAAAATGCCTTTTGCGACGAGGAAACAGCTAATGATTCTCATTTTGTATGTGGTATAATGGTGCCACTCTGGTTTCCAATTGAAGTGGACCAAAGGATGAAACCATTAATTGCTTTTTATGTTACCATATTACTATCGATGCAGATTCCTAATATGGCATGTATGGCAGTTATTTATGCCACAAGTTATTTCATTGCAGAACGAGTTTATCATTTAACAGATTCTTTGAAGGTACTGAGAGTGGATGAATTGGATGCTAATCAAATGAAGGCCGAAATGAGATGTTGCATAGATCATTACATTGAAATAACCAGGTAAGTTTTTCATTTTCACTCAAAATAATAATCTGAAGACCGCCTGTATATGGGTTTGGAGAATTGACTCGTAAAGATAGAGATTGTCTTGGCCCAAGGATCATTCACGCGACTCGCCTCTTCACCGCTCTTCTCTTCGCGCCGCCTAGATGAGCGGGTGTCCATTTGATCCAATGCAAACTTCTCTGGCGAAAAACGACGCGTCGCTTCCGAGCGCTTTGCTTCGTCCAAGTGCGCGTTTGATCTATTCCGCGTCTAACTTTCGATAGGGATAACTGTGATTTGACAGAAAGTAGAAGCAATATTATTTTGATATTTCTGTTCAGTCATTGACAAATTATTATATAATATACATCTAAGATAAAAAAAAACTTCATTTACGAAGTTAAAAATCATTAAAAAGTATGTTTCTTCAAATGAGACACCTAATACAGTAGAGACTCGATAATCCGGATCAATTAATGCAAGGTATGATCCGGATTAATGAGGAATCCGGAATACCGCGTCGTACAATTTAGTAAAGATGCAATTTAAAAAAAACGGTTGAAATAAATATAGGCTATATTATCGAAATCATAAAACAAATATATTATTTGGAATAATTAGATATTTTACGTTTTCTACTGTAAGGGAAAAAGAATGCTGAACAATAGCTTTCTCCTGTATATCTTTCAGAAGCTGAATATCAGTAATTGCCATGAGTTATGGAATAAACAGACTGGCATCGAATTGATGTATGCTCTAAATACATTTGCTAACATTATCCCCGTCTTCGAGGATCGAAAAAATATGTGCTAAAAGGCCTTTTCGGTATTTCAGTTTTGTTAATTTAATATCATTATGATCCATATGCTGTATCAAAGCTGTATGGTTTGGAGGTAGAAAAATTCCATTTCACTAATTAATTATTCTTGTCTGAATTTTTTTGTCTTATACCATTGTGCACTTTTATATACCAAAAGAACGCCCGATCGTCGTCATAGAAATTGAGTTACGACAAGTTAGAACCGTAAACCACGTATGCAACGATCGGAAATTCGGATTATTGAGTCCTGCAACTCCTGCAATCCGGATTATAAGGACATAATACTATCTTGACGTCAATCCGGACTAGTAAATATCCGGATTATCGAGTCTCCACTGTATATTTTTTAATTTTTTTAATCAGTACAACACACTCTACAATTTTTCTATTGCTATTTCGGTAGATGTCACGTTTGAAGCTGCCATTTTTTGACATTTTCACGTAGAAACTAAGCCATTAATAGAAATGGAACGAAACACAAAAAGAAACTACGCATTGAAATTATTAAAATTCACTATAAAATGGTGAAAATTTGGCAGAGACGGTTCGTAAAACTCGAACATTTTTGGGTCGTCGTGAAGCACCTTGTCGGACCGCAATAAAGAAATTGGTGGAGAAATTCGAGCTGTTGGGACAAGTTAGTGGTGTGAAGAAAAAAACCTGAGCACGTCGCTCAAGAACAGCGGAGAATATTACTGCTGTAGCCGAAAGTGTTGAAGAAAACCCAGGTTTGTCCATTCCTCGTCGTTCTTTGGAATTAGGCATTCCACAAACGTCATTACATTACTGGACAACGGTTACTTTCAACAAGACAGCGCTACGTGCCACACAAGCAACGAAACCATTGATCTTTTGCGTGATTACAATTGGCCACCGAGATCTTGTGATTTAACACCTTGCGACTTCTTCCTATGGGACCACGTGAAAAAGAGATCTACGCCAATAGCCCAGCGTCGATTCAAGACCTCAAAGATGGAATTCGTGAGGCTATCGAGGACATCGGGCAGCCACTTCGCGATTTGGTTATAAAAAATGTCTTTAAAAGGATATAGTCCTGTAAGGGTGGTCGTGGTGGTCATTTGCCTGATGTTATTTTCCACTATTAATGGCGTACCTTCTTCTTTAAAATGAAATAAACATCCGATCATTTATATTGAAAAATGGCATTTTTTTAATATCAAAATCACACCTCTTATTGGAAAACTATTTATGTAGTAGATTAATAACTATTTAAATCGAATTGAAATCCTCTTTACACAGTCGCACATTGTGAACTTCACTTTATTAAACCGTTTTCAATTCACAGCTTGGTGGGTCAAATGAATAAAACAGTTGGATGGATATTGGTACTAAACCACAACGCTTATCAAATATTTATGATTGGAATTAATGGATTCTTCGTGATTAAGGTGAACATTTTCTTTTCATATGAAATAATGGATGATTTTTTTAAACCTCTATACTCCGGTTTCAGTATCGGGATTTTGGAAATCTCTTACAATTTATTATTTGGATGGCCAATCAGTGGTTTGCATGTTGCTCTGGACAATTCCTGGAAGAAGCTGTGAGTAAAAAAATTGTAAAATGCAACTGCTACACTACAGCTCGCCCTTCAGCTCCAGAGTCTTAATGAACTCTCAAATATAAATGTTCATATAATCTGAAAATATATTTCTAGAGTTCATTACTTCAAAAAGAGCTGTACAACATTTCATGGTATCACATGGATCCATCTTTGAGGAGCACTTTCAAGATTTTCCAAGCGCAAGTTGGTTACCTATTTCACCTAAAAGTTCAACCACTTCACATATTAAATAGGTCTCACTTCGGAGGGGTACGTAGACTGTTAACTACTGTATCGTTAAAAAAATTATTTTGATTCTATTCGTTCAAGCAATGCCATGACGTCACATCGAATAAAATTTAGTCGCACCAAAAAATTGATTGACCCTGCTTAAATCGTCAACGAATCTGTTACAATTTAGGTGCGCTGTACATATCCTCCGTTCACATATTATTGAGCACAAGGTAGGCGTTTGTTTATTTATCTGAAGTTGGCAGTATTTACTGTCATAACGTAAAATAATGTCAACGTTGCCGAATGTTATCAATTTTCAAATGTAAATTGACATTGAGTGAAATCCGCGATCTATGCAACTTATTCTTGATATTTACAACATCGCGTATCAATCTGACAAGAAAATAAACAACATATCCTAAAATTTCCATGAACTACTCTCTGCTCAGTAACTCATAGTACAGTCAAATAGGGTTTTTAGCAGGAAAGTTTTGGGGTAGTTTTGATTTTTTCGGTTTTTTATGTTTTTTGGGGTGCTGAATCCGAATCTGAGGTTTGCTAACAAAATTTCGTGAGGGAACATTGAAAAAAATACAAAAAGGGAAAAAATCTCATTCTTTGGCAGTTTTCTGCTTATAACTCGGAAACTATCAACTTTTCGTGAAAAACCTTCCATACAAAATGAAAGTACATGAAATTTCCTACAAATTGTATTACCATACCACAGCTTGTTCTGCGACAACCCGTTCTGGCTCAAATTATAGTTGAAAATGAGGTATTTTCTATGACTCAATAAATGAAAATAAATTAAATTCCGTGGTTCCGATAATGCGAACGTCTTGAAATACTGCATGAACATTCAGTATATCAGTCTCGATTCACAAAAAAAATTTAACTCGAATCGGATATCTTGTTATGGAAATATAAATATTCTTCTTTTCAATATTCTAATTCAATTTTCTATGCTTCTGTTCATACTATGGCCACCAAATTTTGCATGAAGCTTCTTATGAGCATCTTGTATATGGCCGCAACATTTCATTTCGATGGGTTTCGTTTTGTCTGAGATATTGGGGAACAAAAACTTTGAATGGCCATATTCTATGTTATTTAAACCTGGCCATTCAAATTTCTGTTCCTCAATATCCCAGATAAAACTAAACCAATCGAAATGAAATGGTGCGGCCAAATGCAACATGCTCATAATAAGCCTTATGCAAAATTGTGTGACGATAGTGTGAACAGAATCATAGAAAATTGAATTGGAATATTGAAAAGAAGAATCTTTATATTTCCATAACAAGATATCCGATTCGAGTTAATTTTTTTTTGTGAATCGAGACTGATATACTGAATGTTCATGCAAAATTTCAAGACGTTCGCATTATCGGAACCACGGAATTTAATTTATTTTCATTTATTGGGTCATAGAAAATACCTCATTTTCAACTATAGTTTGAGCCAGAACGGGTTGTCGCAGAACAAGCTGTGGTAATACAATTTGTAGGAAATTTCATGTACTTTCATTTTATTTTGTATTGAAAGGTTTTTCACGAAAAGTTGATAGTTTCCGAGGTATATACAGAAAACTGCCAAAGAATGAGATTTTTTCTCTTTTTTTGTATTTTTTTCAATGTTCCCTCACGAAATTTTGTTAGCAAACCTAAGATTCGGCTTCAGCACCCCAAAAAACATAAAAAATCGAAAAAATCAAAACTACCCCAGAACTTTCCTGCTAGGGGTTCTTTTGAGCACAAATTGACTGGACTACTCAGTTATATGTGAACGGAGTATATAGTCCGTTCACGAAAGTTTGAGCGCATAGTAGGGGTTTGTTTATTTATCTGAAGTTGGCAGTATTTGCTGTCATAAAGTAAGATAGAGTCAACGTTGCCTAATGCACCCGACGAGCTTGCGAGTTATCAGAGAACTCTATGCAATATTGACAACATTGCGTATCAATCTGACAAGAAAATAAACAACATAACCTAAAATTTTAATATACACAGTGGAATATGCCAAATTTCCATGGCCAACCGACGGCTCAAACTTTCGTGCACGGACTATACACAGGTTTTGACAAGAATCGAGATGGAAATATTATATATGGTAATGCTAGGAAAAAATGCCCAGTCTGGCACCGATGATTTCTGACGTCATAGCATTCGTTCAGTGAACATACAATATTAATTTCCAAATGTTTCAGGTAATCAAATCAACCTATACTTTCGTTATGTTTCTACAAAATATATCATTAATTTAATAGTTGTTAAACCCATAAAATATAGACTATTCGGAACCACCTAGAGGTACTTTATTCATCATATACATACTTTTTCTCAGTATCCCAATGGAACACCATGTATATTATTTTCTACTGACTACGTAGCGCAATTCATTTGCGATATGGAGGTTGCGCAGCGATTAATGAAAAAATATGTTTGTTTGCAAATAAAATTGTTCAATAGTGATGGATTATGTTTCATTTACGAGTCATTATCATTTTAAACTCTGGCATAAAAAAATGTTTCATCCAAGACTAATAAATAATGCACCCATTATACGACTGTTCACTCGGCCATAATAATACGCATTAATCACAAGTGAATAATGTGGAATTATTCACAGCGTCAGATGCTTCATAGATTCAGCTTAATATTCTATTTTTTTAATTGATATTTCTTCATTATTCTGAAGCACCCCAACTAACAAATATGGGTATACCACCTATGGCTCGTAGCCTAAACTTCACTTCGTGAATAATAGCTATCATTAAAGGCTCGTTGCATAATATACTAATGTGATATTTTGTCTGAAATTACGCCCTCTGATGCGGAAACGAAGAATTTCATGAAATAAAACATCTTGGAGATTCCAAAAACTTCTTTTATTTCTATACTTCTGTATAAATATGGAAAAACTATTTTATAAAGACTAACCCAAACATTAAAAAACATTAAACGAAAAATTGAACGAAAACAACAAAGATGTTAAGCATTTGTAAATTGGAGCACTAGCATCTTCGCAATTTGCTGAAAAGTAAAAAAATAGTAAATAATGAAAGACATATGTAATTGATTTACATCAAATTAATTTGGGGACAAGAACGTTTGTTTTTTTTTTAAATTTGACAGTTCAAAAATTAACAGATTTGTCTCAAGCAATAATAAACTACCCCAAAATCAGTAAAATAATTCAGTTTATGAATATCGAATCGAAACGAAAATGTAAACACGACGCTTCAAATAACCAAACAGTAATAGAACGGTGTTGCCAAACTGACAGAATTGTTCATAGCAGACTCTAGCTGTTCAAGTAACGAAAGTTGATTTTTGATAGTTAGGAGTCTAAAGTGTTTTTCCTGACGACGGCTGGCTAATGCTGGCCGAAACGTTGAACAGAGGCAGTGAACGCGATTGAAATATCTCAAATTATTATTTGGGCTATATTCGATAATCACTCACCAGCAAAAAAACTCGGCTACCTGAAATATTGCTGACGTTCGTTGTCCAAGAACTTTTTCATCAATTTCAATTGTTTCACGCCAAATTGTAGATATACTTTTTGGTATTAGAAGAAACTTCTGAAAAGTTTTCCAAAACGGTTGATAGCATATTCAAAATAGTATATTATTCGATGAGCGGTAATGCAGGTCAAAACACAAGCAGATGAATTTTGCACCACCAGCCGTTAGGCGAGTGGTAATTCATCAAGTGTGTTTTGAGCATCACCGCGAATTGAATACTATATGTACTTTATCCACGACTTCTTCAGTCAAATTCGACTTAATCTGCATTTAAAAAATTTTGAACAGTTGTCAAAAGCGTTGACAACATTTCGTCCAACCGTCAAACCTCTGTACTCTGTGGTCGCGAATCAAATCAGAGTCTCTAACTTATCAAATCAAGTACTTTCGCAACTTCAAAAATTTACGTTTTTCAAAAATAAATCTGGAATGAATCGCTAGAACGTTATCTTGATGGCTGCTGAAATAGAGTTCCCGATCGATCCTACTTTTCATTAATTTTTTTGTAAGCAATTTCATTTCTCCTAGGTATTTTATTAGCGGGTGTTATTATAACACTGGCTTTTCGGTTCATAGACATGTCTACGGTTGTGTTATAGCTACTATTACACATGGAAATTAGTTTGATAATTGACAGTGGAACTTCACGAAAGAATACAGAAATCTGTTTCTATAGCCGGCAATGTCGCGGTCGAATTCACTGATAAATTTAAGTTTATCATTCAAACTTAAGCACTTGCTTTCAGAATTTTTTGCACAACTTTTAACACTAGCGTAATGTTTAGATTGAAACCAAACAGCCAGGGGTGCATTTTAAACTGTTTCTGAAGGATCTCTCTGCCCGCCGTAATGATTTAGTTTAAGGTCGGAATATATTACGTATGTCCGGAAAAAAAACCCACCCTTATACCTTCTTACCAATACCCATTCAAAGAGTGATAATCTTGGAATATTGTGTTATAGAGAGAATTTACTTCGTTCTAGAGGGGTTTTTAACATGGAATTCGGATTCAAGGTGCAAAATCTTGTACGAAATTCGTTATATAGACGTTCGCTAAAGGGAGGTTCCACTGTATCTCCAAATAAAAGAAAAATCTTCATAAAGAATACATAATTGGAAATACTTACGTCCCCAGTTTTGGTTCTTTAAGGCACGTCGGCTTCGCCTTCCTTGCAGCCCTATAAAATTATATTCATTTAAAATTTTTCTACTTATCATCTAACGAACAAGCAACGGATATGAGAGACCATAAATTCATTATTAAGCTCTCGTTCTACTTATAGTCTAGGAGCCAGTGGGAGGCTACCTGCATGTATTTGACCAGACCTGATTTTTGTATATTGAGTATGGGATACTTACTGTACATGAGGTGGGGACTCACTAAGCCCAAAGCGGTGGACCCGGCTAGTGCGCAGGTAGGATAGGTATAGATTTTGGTGAATTTTAAATGCATTTGACATGTTTGCCGTTTCGAAATCTTAAAATATATTATTATCATTATCGAAAAATAAAAATGGCAGACCATTATCGCGCGGTTACCATTGTGGCAGACAGTCTTGAAAGTGCTAAAAAAAATCAAATTTTGAAATTATTTGAACAGATCTGCCATTGAAATATATTATTCATTATAGTCTTAAAAACTTATATTAATACCGGCAGACGTCTTCAATGAGTACACTCATCAACAGATAACAAAGTCTTAGCTACTACCCGGTCAGATTGTGTATGTATTACGATCGCTGTTTTACATCAATTTAACTCCCTTATATTTTACTGTATCTCTGTATTAATCGAAATTAATAATTTTTTTTACTTTACATACTAAACTTCATAACATTGATGATAAAGTATATATACAGGGTGTTTCATCATAAACTGGACAAACATATATTTTCGTGTATAGAGGACATCGGGAGAGTCATTTTAGCGGTTAGTAACGGTTTTTGGTCAAATCTCAGTATTTTTGGGTCCTCTCAGAAAAGTTGACGAACTCCAAAAAAAATTAGAAAATGGCGGAAGACCTGCAATGTCCCAAATTTTTTTTGCGGTTGTCAAATGACTTTTATTTTCTGAATGAACACAATTTCTTAAGAATTTCTGTGAAAATTTTTTTTCAAAAATCGAACACAATTTTTTTTTACATGATGAATGATGAAAAAATTTCACTTGAAATAGTGAAATTTTGTACAATTGTACTTTTGAATTATCAATCACGAATATGAAAACAGAATTGTAAAATATTGAACGGTTCGTACTACCATAGAGATAGAATAGATAGAATATTCTATCTCTATGGTTACTACAGTCATTTCGTTCAGACCTCTGCAATTTTGAAAAGAAAATTTGTTTTGAGTTCTAGAGTCAAAATAAGTAAATTATTGGAATGTCCAAACATCCAGACGAATTTTTTCACATAAATTCTTAGAAAATTGTGTTCATTCAGAAAATTAAAGTCAATTTGACAATTGCAAAAAAAATAAGGGACATTGCGGTCTTCCGCCATTTTGTAAATTTTTTTTGGAGTTCGTCAACTTTTCTGAATAGAGGACCCAAAAATACTGAGATTTGACCAAAAACCGTTACTTCAAGTGTTATACATAACTGACCACACCAATAAGTATCTTGCTCAAAAATGACGTTTGACACCCTGTATCTCGATTATGCGTATGAAACACCCTGTATATATACTTTATTATCATCAATGTTATGAAGTTTAGTATGTAGAGTACAAAAAATTAGTAATTTCTATAAATACAGAGATACAGTTAAATATAAGTGAGTTGAATTGATGTAAAACAGTGATCGTATACATAGACATTGACCGGGAAGTAGTAGTAGCTAAGACTTTGTTATCTGTTGATGAGTGTACTCAATGAAGACGTCTGCGGTATTAATAGAAGTTTTTAAGACTATAATGAATAATATATTTCAATGGCAGATCTGGTCAAATAATTTAAAGATTTTTATTTTTTTTGCACTTTCAAAACACTGTCTGCCACAATGTTAACCGCGAGATAATGGTCTGCCATTTTTATTTTCGATAATATATATTTTAAGATTTCAAACCGGCAGGACATGTCAAATGCAGTTAAATTCACCAAAAATCGATACCTATCCTACCTGCGCACTAGCCGGGTCCACCGCTTTGGGCTTAGTGCGTACCCACCTCATGTACAGTAGGTATAGGGGCCTCAATATACAAAAACTCAGGTCTGGTTAAATACATGCAGGTAGCCGCCCACTGGCTCTTAGACTATTAAAACTTCACCTCAAACACGATCATTCAATCAATGAATATGACAATTACCTTTGGAAGAGTCATATATATTTTTGTAGAAGATTTTCTGGCGACTTTTTCGGTCTTGATGATCTCCTAAAAACGCTAATATTAAGGTCAGAAGTATCCTCATGTGATGTTCCTTGATTTTGTACAATTTTAAAATGCCGTTGACTCACGTTCGCTCCTTTTCGAGCTCTCGTCTTCTTCTGATATCTTCGCCCCTGAAAAAATTAAGTTTTGAATAATTTATACAAACGGTAATTCTATTCTATGATACTACGAGTATTTTTGACATTGAAAATTTTGTTTGGTTCTATAAAGGGTTTTCCAATAAGAGGTATTATTTTGATATTCAAAGAAAATGCCATTTCCTAATATAAGAGATCGAATGTTTATTTCATTATAAAGAAGCTATGGCGTTAATAATGGAAAATAACATCAGGCAAATTACCACCACGACCAACGCTTACAGGACATATCCTTTTAATGAAATTCTCCATAACCAAATCGCAAAGTGGCTGTCCTATGTCCTCGATAGCCTCAGGAATTCCATCTTTGAGGACTGAATCGACGCTGGGCTTTGGCGTAGACCTTTCTCTTTCACGTGGCCCAAAGGAAGAAGTCGCAAGGTGTTAAATCACAAGATCTCGGTGGCCAATTGTGATCACTCTTCGAGAGATAACACGGTCCGAAAACCTTTTCCCGCAAAAGATCAATGGTTTCGTTGCTTGTGGGGCACGTAGCGCCGCCTTGTTGAAAGTAAACATTGTCCAGTCAATACTATCCAATTTCGACCACATTAATCATCTCTCGAGAAAACGTAATCCATTCACCGTAACTGTTGCTCCAGCCTCATTTCGAAAACGTAAGGTCCAATGACTCCGCCGTACCTTTAAAACCAACACCAAACAGTCACACGTTGAGGATAGAGAGAGGATTTTTTCAACAATAACTCTTGGGATTTTCCAGTCCCAGATGCGACAATTTTGCTTGTTCACGAAGCCACCGAGGTGGAAATGGGCCTCATCCCTCAAGATGATTTTTCGATGGAATTCCGGATCATTTTCGAGCATTTCAACGAACCAATCGGCAAAGACACGACGTTTGTTGATGATCGGCCGGCTTGAGTTCTTGTGTTAACTGAACTCTATAAGCCTAAAGACCCAAATATTTATGCAAAATACGGTGTATGTAACGTGGTTTGTGGAATGCCCCATTCCAAAGAAACGACGAGGAATGGACAAACCTGGGTTTTCTTCAACACTTTCGCCTACAGCAGCAATATTCTCGTGCACGGGTTTTATTCTTCACATCACTAACTATCCCAAAAGCTCGAATTTTTCCACCAATTTCTTTATTGCGGGTCCCAAAAGGTACTTCACAATGACCCAAAAAATGTTCGAGTTTTACGATCCGTCTCAGCCAAATTTTCTCCATTGTATAGTGAATTTCAATATTTCAAACGTTCTTGAAGCGTGTATCGTTCTATCGTTTATTAATGGTGTAGTTCCTACTTGTCAAATGTGAAAAAATGACAGCTTCAAACGTGACATGTACCGAAATAGCGGCTATTCAAAAAACACCTCTTATTGGAAAACCCTTTATTC
>CM024245.1:34582868-34625276 GCA_013421045.1 Propylea japonica | reverse complement strand
GTACAAAAAACTGCCAGTGATAGACCCCTCGACCCGGCCTCGTCCCACGAGCTTGCTAGTTATTAGAGAACTCTATGCAATATTGACAACATTGCGTATCGATCTGACAATAAAATAAACAACATAACCTAAAATTTTAATATACACAGTGGAATATGCCAAATTTCCATGGCCAACCGACGGCTCAACCTTTCGTGAACGGACTATAGCTAGGTACTACTGAAAAAATTAAATATGAAAGTGTTTCACTTAATATGAACATATTTTATTCGTGTTCGGCATATCAAATTGAAATGAATGATTTATTTCATAAATTTTCATCAACCAGGCATATGGATTGGCAATACTAAATCAAATTCTGAAAACTAAGAAACTGAGAAATGAATATATAGATAGAAAACTTTATCTCGTTCACTATTTTCGTCATTCTGGTTATATTCTTGTCCTTGAGAAGCACTGATTAAACGAAAGTTATTCTACATTATTATGTATTCCTATTTCACGAGTGGCTAGGGATTACATCCGGAAAAACGAAAACAATGAACCTAGTTCATAGGAGTTATATTACATAGCACGGAGTATATCATGTTCTGGCTCAAAGTTATGATTTTACGCACCCAGTGTGTAGATTACACAAATCTGTAATGCATACCTTCCTCATAACTTTGCTCTCGTTTGGTATAACTGTTCAGCGTATGTTGAAATTATGGTTTCCGGTCGCACAGCTAAGGTTTCATGGACATTGAGGCATTCAAAATCAACAATTCTGAGATAGGGGTCAGAATATTTAAGTTCGCTAACTACTCCTCTAAAGGACCATTATTCATAAAAAAGACTCCCATTCAATGGGCATATCCCAAGGCATTTCCAGAAACATTAGTAGAAATAGAGACCGGAGTATATGCATTTGCATATTTGCATATTATGCTATTGCATATTTGAGACATCTTCATCAGTATTTGCATATTTTACTAAGATCTATTATTATGCATATTTCGGTACATATTTTCTTCCCTGCGTTCCGAAATATAAAAGCTGAAAAAAAAAAGAATCCGACCAATTCTAGAAATTTGAGGTATATCGAGTATATTACTTAATAATTGTGACTTTTGTCGGATTTGCAGATTACTATTCATCGCATTTCGGAACGCAGTATTAGTAGCCGAGCGCTAAGGCTCGTATCATAGTTCGCCCTTGAGGTGATGGTGAGAGTTTTTTCGCCCTTATGAATACGGCCCTAAGTATCCAAATAATGAGTAAAACACGCCAAATGAACTGACGTTCCCATTGGCATTTCCAAATCAACCTTCAAGAAAAGTTTGAAAGGATATTGAAAATAAATCAAGTTTTCGAAGATTTGTCTCTTATCGAGAGTTTTATTAATGGGAAGGCAGAAGTTTTACCTGGAATTATAAGGGAGAACATAGCACCAAGGTTCAAATTCTTCTCAGTCACGTCCGAGGTCACGTCCATGGATGTGGAGCGAACCTTTTCCCCTCTTCTACATACAAAAATATTAAAAATTTAACAATTGAACATTTGGAACGATACTCAAATGTATAAATGTTTAAAAAACATTAAATTAAATATTAACACCATATTATTGGAAGTTATTGATATATTGCTTTTGAAATGAAAATTATTTTCCTTTTTTTTCGATGTCCCTAAAGTCATTATTCAATATTGCGTATTTTACGAATTTTCGTGCATATCTCAAGCATTTTTTATGCATATTTGCATGCATATATTAATTTTTTTATATTGCACATAATACTATACTTCCAGGCAATGGGCATTCTCAGAAAAAATGAGTATGAATATAATCATACGGAATATATGTTTTCTGCTTCGTTTTCAGTTTTAGAGAAAAAAATTAAATTACCGAAATGAGCTAGCCAATTCAAATGATCAGAAATGACGATTGAGTGTGACGTAGATGTCACCATTTATTTCATTGGTTGAATTTTGAATCACTGTTTACAAACGATACCAAGTGGCCACTCTGTTGTCAATCTCTAGATACTAATTATGCTTGCTCGAACACGACATGAAATAATAAATTCTACAATCTCTATTAAAAACCTTAAGTAGCTAATGTAAAAAGTGAATATTATGGTACTTATATCGGTTATAAGTAGGTTCGCAAATTTTCAATGCATCAAATATCTTGGCAGATGCCAAAAACGAATAAAATTTCTCCATACAAATGATTCAATATAATTCTAATAAAGCTTCAAATTCGCACCATTTGGGATATGAAAGTGAAGGAATAGCGAATTGGTATACGTATTTTCCGGTCAACACGACGATAAATTTCAAAATGCAAATAAAATCAATATGTCTCAATAAAGTCTTGGAAACTCTGCATTCGACAGCTGGTATTTGTGATACGATAAGCTTTGAAAGCGGTCATATGACAACATAAGTTCAGCTTGTCCTAGCATTCTGCTTTCTGCAAAGGATTTCACAAAACCAACTGAAAATTCATTTTAACGGCAGTGCATGTTTATCCCAGATAAGTTACACTTTTGAGGTTATATTATATCCCCAAGAGTGAAGAACACAAGCCAATTAATCTATGAGAAAAGTATCAACGACATCGCGTTACATCTGAAGACATGCTGAAGCATAACATGACAGGCCTTAGGAAAATATTTCTGTAACTAGGTTTTCTTGGATTATAAGCACTCGAACTTCATGGTTCGTTTCCGTACAGTATCTTATTAACCACAATCATCATTAAATGTTTATATTCTGCTTGACAAAGTAATAAAATAACTCGTTGTTTTTTCTTGTTGAATGTGGGCAATATGTTGCTCGATGTGTACAGGGTGATTCACTTATCTTAGTAATCTAATTATTGATTATTGGGATGATATTTTTTTATTCTGTTGATGGTATTTGGTACAAGCCAATGTGGATTTGAGATGTGCTTACTACTCCAAAACAGATGGACACTCCTTTTTCAAAAATAATAAATTTGTCAGTACATCAGCAAATGCATATTTATGCCCTAGTTTCATAGGAATATTTTCAATAACATTATTGTGACTAGGAAAAATACTATATTATGCAACGAGCGTATAATGATTTTTTATTCACGAGGTGAAGTTTAGGTTAGAGCCGTAGGCGAGTGGCCCAAATCACCGAGTGAATAACAGCCGTTATACGCGAGTAGCATACTATACTTTATCCACGACTTCTGAATATGTTTCTTGAAGTTTTCAACATTTGGCGACCGTGACAAGACTCTTCTATTACAAGTGTGGAAAAAGTCAAGTGACTCATGAGAAAATTTTCGAAGAACTTGTCATTGTATATTTTTTATAAAATCGCTTCAATTGATGTGATAAAAGTAGACTTGGCCGTCGAATCACAAGGTAAACCCGTATTTGTAAGTAGGAGTACTTTAGAATACTGAAGAAATATCGATTCAAAGAATGCAAAATCAAAGCTGAATCTACGGGATGCTTATAAATGATTGTAGCAGCAAAGTTGGCTTTGGATTATTCTCATTTTGCTTCTTCTTATGCGAACTCAACACATTAATCAAATCTCTCCTTATATTTTTTTCTATCTATCTACGACATCTATAATTCTATCCATATAATTCGACACCCTTACTTGCGTAACAGAGTAATATAAATAAATAAATAATCCAAATTCCACTACTTACGCTGTTACAATAATTTATAGATACCCTGTATGAAGCTTCTGACAGCAGTGAATAATAACTCATTATTCACTTGTGATGCAAACAGACGTATAATGGGTGGATTATGCAATAGTCGTGGACAAAAAAAAATTTACTATCTGGTAACTAAACGGTTAAACTTTTATACGTAAGTTTTTTTTCTTTAAATGAATCCAAAAAAGTCCCCTTGAATTGTAGCACATTATCATTATTCAGAAATTAAATTCTATATTTAGGATGAAATACCACTATTTAAATCTATGGGAGATGAGTACCTTTCAGTAGGGTCCTGTAGCGGTCTTAGAGAAGAACAGAAGATTCGAAAATCATCACTTGGAAAGCCAGACCTGGTTTAAAACACCCTCCTGGCCCAAGAGCAGGAATTACGTATTTCGTATCTGAATATTGAAGGTATTTATTCGAATAGTTTTAAGTTTCAATTTTGTAAAAACGGCGAGGCAGGGTTTTTTCTACTGTGGTTTTTCCCTGTGCTCTGGTATCATACGACAGAATAGTATATGGTTCCCTGTTTTGCACCAACCTCAGCTAGGGACTTTTTTTTTTGTATTGTATTTTGTTAGCTCCCAATTCAAAAGAATATATATATGGATGGAGTACGTCATTAAATCGTTATATAAATTGACGACCAACGCATTGAATAAAAAAGTTTATTCATTCCCTGAAAGAACAATGTCGGACTCTAATACAAAATGAAAAAAAATATTTTCGAATGCAAAATTCCATAACGTTCCATAACATTACTTTCACATATCGAACTATTTCCCAAATTTATCATATCTGCCAAAACCGATATCTCGTGGACACTTTGCGCTGGGGTGTACGGATATATCCCTGAAGAATACCCACATGCTGAATATTTGATGAACTGCATTCGTCGAAGTTTTTCAGAGTTTCCAACGAGTGCGTTCGTAACCAAAAAACATAAACTATGTAGATTATAATCCCACGGTCTACACAGCTATCTTTCGGAGATTCATTTATAACTTATTCAGTAACCTTTAGCAAATTGAATGGTCTGAACTCGGTTTCACTCAGTTTGTAGATCAGTAAAAGTAGGAACAAATGTTGTGAATGTTTAGTTGATGTGCTCATTTTTCTCCATATCGGTATCCCACATCTGGCCATTTTGTTCGTTTCAATTGATTATCAATCTTCAGACAATTCGCCTGTATGGAAATAGAATATTCTTCAGTTCCCATGATTTATCTCGATCTACACAGAACGTGTTTCACATTACTTTCAACGCCTTTTATTTAGAGAACAGTGCGCCTTGTTCTTCACCTCGCTAGATTTATCTGTTGTGGCTGCACAGAGCCATCTGTTTTCGTTCAACGGAATGAGTTTACGTCTGGATTTCATCCTTCAGGATGGAATTTAGGTGTTAAGTTTCCTGTGTGGCCCTTCTATTTCCTAGAATTCGATGTAATCAATTATGAGCTTCTCGTTTATAGCATTTTTCTCAGTAAATTCAACTGGTGATATATAAAATGATGAAAGTATTTTCTATTTATATTAATGAATCTTTCAGATAGTAGCTACATTATGGAACAACTGAAAAAGTACAATAGTTACTCAACTATATATATTTATTTACAATGAATCACTATTCGTACACTATTATTTATGGTATCATTTAATTTACAAAAGATTTTCAATGCTACCACCACTCCTTGCATAGATTGTGACAATGGGTATTTCTGTCTGTATTGGAGGTTAACAGAAAAAACAATTTAGGGATAAATAAGTTTCGTCATCAGATTTTTGAAAAAAAAATTGTGAAATCGCCAAATAGGCTAGTGAATTCGCCCTGTATTCTGGACAAGTAATCTTTTAAAACGTATACAAATTTCACTGCGCGAGTCGCTCTTTTACCTCAAAAATTCACACCGCGCAATGAAGTTCGTATTGGCTTTGAAAGATCACTTGTCGAGAATACGAGGCCAGACTCAGTAGTTGAGTGAGACGTACGCGTTGAGAAAACCTATATTTTCAAATACTGGAAATGACCAGTTATCAAATAAAGTAATAATAATAAAAGTGCTTTATTGTAAGAAACTCTTACGAATGGCCATCGACCGAGGTGTTTTAGCACATTATCAAATATATAAATTTAAAATAATTAATAATTCTCTAAATCTAAATTTTCTCTTGTTGGTGAAGTACTCACTTCACGGTTGATGCCAAAAAATATATGATCTGAGTTTCATTTCATTTAAACTCATTCATTTTGTCATAAAGAAGTTGGAATGGAATTAAGTTCTCTAGTGAAATGATATTTTATTCTAATCAAATTACCATATCTATATTTTTGAAGTTGAATGATAAACTAACGTTTTTTTTTATTTCAGGTGAGTTTTCTAATGATAAGCAGATAGTTTCAAAGACGTGAGTAACAATGTATGCTAATATTTAAATATTCCCAAAAAAGTTTTGATAACAGTCAGAAGGTGATACGCAGAGTTTTCTCTAACTTCCAATGATTATGTATCAAAATGGACCTTTCTTTGGAATTATTCTATTTGATACCACCAAATCTCATTTGCATATTATATTATCTCGATCGGTTTCAGAGTAATAAAGTAGTCAGTTTTAAGGTAAAACTGTAGCACCCCGTATCTCAGAAAACGAAGCATTTTAGGACAAAAGTTATAAATCCATATCATTATTATTTTATGCAGATTCACATCCTGAAGTTTTTTGTTCTTATTCTCTTACAATCTGTATACTTTATTGAAAACA
Organism: Propylea japonica; assembly: GCA_013421045.1. NCBI lineage: Eukaryota > Metazoa > Arthropoda > Insecta > Coleoptera > Coccinellidae > Propylea > Propylea japonica. The sequence continues at coordinate 34,618,822 of CM024245.1, read as the reverse complement.
CAGCTATGCCTACTAATATTGCAAAATCGCTTAACGCCTGATTTCATTCAACTCAAAATGAATTCTAATGGGGCCAAGTCCCAACATCCCTGGATCTGGATCCATGCTTAACCCATGAACGATGTTTCCTAGCTAGATGCATACGCGAATTTTTCGCATCTCAGTGAACAGAGAATCGTTCAGAAGTGGTAAAGTCGAAAACCTATTTAGCTGGCATGCTGAACTCCGTCTAGCACTCTTGAGCAAAACTGATTAAATGTGCTAAGCTTGGTTTACTCACCCTTTCAAGATTACTCCAAGCATATACATAATTTCAACCACCTGGAGTGTTCAATATAATAACGTAGCTCATAATGAGTGAGCGAAATTACATGATGAATCTCTAATAGGGATGAAAGATTTCGAGCATGACTCAATGGTTTCGAGAGGATCTCAATTGGAGCACATAGTTTGTTGGTAGCATACAACGAGTCTCGCTATTATATTGTTGGAAAATAATGAATTCTGGGAAGTTCTAAATGAAGGTTGTACTTCCTTCTATTTCCTAATTTGAAACATGTTTTCCAACGAATGAGGTTGTACACCAGAAATTGACATTTCAAAGTTTATACTTTAATGAATATTGTCTCAGTTTTTCCATGTGTTGATCAGCTGTAATATACAAGGTGTCTGTAAACAGATGCGAGGGACTTTGAGAGCTGATTCCTCGATGAAAATAATCAGGGGTAGTTCATATAAATTTTTTTCGCAATCAACCTCCCTTCCAAGGTACAGTCTTTAGAAGGCGATGACGAGTGAGAGTTTTAAATTTTTTAGGGGTCCTGAGAAAACACTGAGTCATAAAACTGTACATAATATGAAGCACTAAGTATATTTTACTCACACAAATTATTTAGATCTCAAAACATTATTATTTGGGGTTGAAAATACCAACTCCTTATGATTTTCGTTCAAAAATTGTTTCGGTGGGACAGATTTTCGAAAAATAAAATTTTCTTGTGGTTTCCCATTCAATTCTGGAGAAAAAAGTCTCTTTCAAAATTTCGATATATGCGATACTTTTCTCGGAAAAAATAAAAACTAACAAGCAGTTATGATCACTGTTTATTCCATGTATCGCAATTTTGCAAGAGACTTTTTTTCTACAAAATTGAATGGGAAACAATAAGAGAATTTTATTTTTCAAAAATCTATCCCACGAAAACAGTTTTTGAACGAAAATCATAGGGGGTTGTTATTTTCAACCCCTAATAACCAATTTATGAGATCTGAAAAAAGTGTGAGTAACATCTACGTAGTGCTTCATATTATGTATAGTTTTATGATCCAATGTTTTTTAGGACTCATAAAAAAATTAAAAACTGTCAACTCGTCATCGCCTTCCAAAAGCTGTACTTTGGGAGAGAAATCGATTTCGAAAAAAATTTATAGGAACTACCCCTACTTATTTTCGTCGAGGAATCATCTTCCTAAGTCCCTCTCATTTGTTTACAGTATCTGCAATGTAATAATATGTTCATAACGTTTTTGAAGCACTGTGACACATTTTTGTTTACCAACAAAAGGGCTCAACAAAATTAGCGCAGTGTTAAAATGTTTTACTAACTTGTGTCTTATTTCCAACATACCATTTGATCCGTTTAGCGTCATTTAATGGATAGAAAGATACAATGGAACGCATCACATTCAGTCCCAAATGAATATTTAAATGGAACATCGCATAGATGTTTGTGTTTACTACATAGAAACAACAACTGTTCATTTATTTCAATTAGGAAAATCCGGATAGAATGGTGGAAAGATAACATCAATCGCCAGTAATGATAATATTCGAATATTATGCAAAATACATAAATACAAATTGCTGTTGCCAACCCAACACGTTATAACGGTAAAATCCCTTCGCAAAGGGCCCAAACATGCAAATTGGGAGTTCATTCATTGGAAACGGGCGGAAAATACAACAAAGCGGAGTTCTATCAACATAAGGACAACTTTTATCCATGTATCGATGTAGAAACTAACAACGCCCAGCAACATACCGTACTGATTTCATATCCAAGCGACTTGTTGAGAATCGTGTAAAATCCATTCTGGCCAACATGTTCGCTTTGAACTATTACGTATTACCTACGTATGCAAACAGTCGTGTATTGTTTCAGTCGAATTTAGGGTGGATTTGTCTGAAGTTTCAGGCTTTATTGTTCGGTGTAAGCAGATGTTTGTAACTGGGACGTTACATGCATGAGAAACGTTCATAAATCTGGATGTTGCATCTAGTCTAGACGATATCATCTTAGTTTCAAATAGGGAATAGCCAATTTGATATGTTTAGGCTGGTTATCGATTTAATCTGTATGCTTAATTTGAACATTTTTTGTATGAATCGAAGTTGCTTCATTCATTCATTCTTTCTGAAAATAAATAATAAGGCGTTTCTGACTACAAAGGCTCGCCATTGGAAATAAGAAATACATGAAAAATTGAAAGTATTCACAACAAAACTCAATAACAAATGCTGCCCCAAATTAAGATACACAAATATTGGTAAAAGAGAAAAAACCAAACTTATTCAGTACATCAAATAGTACCTTTTAGATTAGAAGAAGTATGGTTACTTTTAGAGTAGGTAGTAAGTAAGTAAAAGAGAGAAATAGGAACGGGAGTACACTGACTAGAGCATAAAAGAAAATACCGTAAAATATTATACAGATGATTCCTAAACCTCTACAGGAGCTGGCGCTGGGATACACGGGCCAAGTGTGCACTGTCTGAAATCTTAGCTATTGAAAGATGTCTAGATATAAATCTAGAAAGAAACTATCAGAAATACGATTTAGGCCATACACTCAGATAGTCATGCTGCTATTAAAGCATTGAGCTCCTATGTCATCGACTCAAAGATGATTTTGGAGTGCCGGAACAAACTCAATGAGGTAGGCAAGAAAAGTAAGGCTTTTTTAATCAAATCAAAGGAATCAAAGGAAACGAAGAAGCAAATACACTGGCCAAAGAGGTGCACAAATGTCACTCATTGACCCAGAACCCTTCTGTGGTATAGGTTGATGTACCTATAAGAAGGAGTTTCTGGAGAAGGAGAAAGCTAGAAGGAAAAACTCTGGCGGAATCTCTCAGGAATGGATCATTCCACTAAGTTCCTTTGGAAATGTGAAACAGCAAGATCCAAAAGATATCTGGATTTTAGTAAAAAACAATTACACCTCCTCACTGGCTTTCTTTTAGGACACTATTGCCCCAGGAAGCACCTGTTGAGGATGGGATTATCGGACACTGACGAGTGTAGGTTCTATGGGGAGGAGGAAGGAACCCCCGTCCACCTAGTCACGGAATACTTTGCCTAAGGAAAGAATGCCTTGGGCGAGAAACTGTAAGAGTGAGGAACTAGCCTCGTTGAAGCCTTCATAAATATGGATTTCATCAGATATCTACAACTGGAAAGTGAGCTGTAAAGGGTGTGGTCAGAACAGCTCTGTAAGGGAACAAAATAGACCTTGAGGTCCCAGTGAATTGCAACCCCTTTTTAAACTTTAACTATATAACTAAACTACCCTTAGAACTTTGAGTTCCTGTAGATCGCGTGAGGATATAGGGCCGATATAAAATTTTCCATATTGAAGTCAGACTGATTTTTTACTGAACCAGTTGTATCCAAACCGAACCTACCGAGGGTCCAATTGGAAAGGTCCCCACGTCAACCATAAAATGGTCGCAACGTCCGAGCTATTGAAAACTTACTTTGATAATGAAGAATAATCCATAAATCAGAATAATTCAGTATTCATAGAATCCAAGACAGAACCAAGACAAAGAATTATCCAGCTACATCGAACAGTTCTACAGCAGTTTGAACTTATTCCAAAGTCACGAACGTTGAATCTGCTAGTTGGTGGGAAATTGAAAAAAGAAAAACAAGACATGCATACCGGTTGTGTAGCCCGCTTAGTATTCCATTCCGTATGTCAAACCGAAGAGAACAATTACATATTCTTTTCATCTCCTAGCCAAGTTACGGGCGTGCGTGTTACTATAATCAAATCCGAAGTTTTCAAAGTTTGTTCTACGTGAATTGCTCGCCAAACGAACATTATTCAGTTGACATTTCGGATACAATCCACCACTGTGGCGTATTTATTCGAATCGTCGAAGATTTGATGATTCTTCGATAGGAAAAATCCTCGAGAGTTGTCCTGAGTGCATTTAAAATTGCCCGAAATTTTGTTTTGGTCGACTTATACGAAATTGATCAATAAGACCCAATTTATTACTCAATTCCTACTGTTTTGAAGCGCCATTGTCGAGGGCAACCGAAAATAAAGTATTCAGAAGCAATGAGAGTAATCTCTACTAGAATATGGATATTTATATTATGTAAAATTTATCTCATATTTCACCATAAATCACAAAAATGGTAGATGTGCCACGAATAAGATTGAATTCACCTAAAGGGAAGAAAAATTGTTTTAACATATTTTTTCTTTTACTTTTATTAAAAACATATCTGGAGGTAGTTTACTTAAGGTGGTTATTAGAAAAGAAATTGAACAGAAGATTCTGAAAGTTTATGATGCCATTAAAAATACTTTTGTTTGAACTTTCCACCCTGTATTTCGTTTCCTTATATTCGCATTGAATTCTTCTGCATACATTAATATTCATCTCCAATAGCATCCTATTGGAATAAATACCCAAATATTGAGTAGTAATATTTTTATCCGAATATTCCAGGAACAAAAAACCAATACAGCTCCAACGCCAACTTCGTCGTTATCTAACTCATATAAAACGACTAAAAAATGCGGGAGTTATTCAAATTCATTCCCTTCCCTCGGTGAATAAATATTCCGAACAATACAGCCGAATGAAGCTCATAAGAATGCCCAGTTAGCACGCAGTACATACAAGGAATTTACAAAATTATTAGAGTGGCTTCAAGAGAGTAATATAGATACAAACCAGTAAATCGTGTTGTTTTATTTTCACATCACGTGATCCCAGGTAATGAAAACTCACCGAAGACATGTGTTATCATGCAAGATTTATCTGACTAGTAACCTGTTGAATACAGAGATGAGCCTCCCCTTTCTTCTCGAGGACTTACAGGCATGACGGGAATTTTTTATGGATTCACGTCGATCACAAAGGCCTCGGAATTGAAGGCGTCGGTCTGAGGATCGTTTGCCTTTCCTGTATTAATTTTACAAGCGAGGATTATCATCTTTTTGGTGTGTCTCAATTATAAATGAGGTTTCAGTGGAGAAAACTTGAATGCTGAAGCTGATGCTGAATCTGAAGAATTCGATTGTACGTATACGTCTCGAAAGAGCTGTAGATGTGTTCTCTCGAGTAACAGTATTATCTTTTACAATATCTAACAATTCACTAAAATGACGATACAAAGATATTGTTAAAAAAAGCCAAAGAAATTGGACACAATAGTATAGAACCTTAACGTACAACAAGTCTAATTGAAACAGCACAAACGATAACCAAAGTAATAAGCCATATAAAGAAACTATCAGAAGTGAGATATAGCCATACACTCAGATAGTCAAGTTGCTATTAAAGGACAGATCTTCTACGTCATCGGCTCAAAGATGATATGGGAGTGCCGGAACAAACTCAATGAGATAGGCAAGAAAAAATAGGTCTTTTTAATCTGGTTTCCCGGCTATTCTGTAAGCCAAAGGAACAAAAAGACCAATACACTTGCCAAAGAGGGCGCAGGAATTTCACTCATTGGCTCAGAACCCTTCTGTAGTACAGGCAAATGTACCTATAAGAAGGAGTTTCTGGAGAAGGAAAAAGCCGAGAGGGAAAAACTCTGGCGGAATCTTCCAGGGATGGATCATTCCACTAATATCCTTCGGAACTTTGAAACAGCAAGATCCAAAAGATACACACATGCTTTGATTGGAGACCGTAGGTTCTATGGGGAAAAACTGAAACCTAGAAAAATGAAGGAAGTAACTTTACTGTCAACAACCAAAAACCCAATCAGTCAACCCTCTGTTGATGTCAAAAACATCTGCCCTTCAATAATAAGATCCAGTTGGAAAAAATTAAATGAGTTGTTGTACCCCTAACAGGAAGAATTTGCAAGTTTGTATACCCAGTAAGGATTTATTGTTCATTTCTACATAAAACGAAAATGGAGAAGACTAAAATATCTTCAATGTCGAATAACAAATTCCTTATGTGACAATTGGGAATGTCGACTCACTTTCTAAGTTTGCAGCGACCTTCACAAGGATATCTAAGAATATGTAGATGATTGGGAAAAACTGCAGTCTATCATTCCTCCATTCGATATCCGACTTCAAAGTTGATCCTTGAATTTTTAGGTGATATAACTTTATGGCCAGAAGTAGGGTTAGTTTTATAACTCGATGTCAGAACGTAAATCAGGGCTAATTTAAGTTTCTTAATTGGATATCTCAAGTTTCCAGAGTTGCTTTATTACAATTTTTGAACGATTACGAATAAGACCAGAAAACCTCTGATTTGCTTGCTCAGAACTTGGAGTAGAGTTCTAAATAATTCGGGATCCTCAGCAATTATGAAATTTCAAGGATTCGAGAAATGTTCCGTTGCGGAAAAGCAAGTTATGTTGATGGATTATATGGAGTGTTTATGCATAAAATGTCCCCTAATAGTTTAGGAAATTTTTTATTGTAACGTCATAGTGGTTCCCTCTTCTCTCCGTAGAATTCATCTGAGTAAGACTTATTTCCTGTCCGTTATTTCATGTTTTCCAGTGAACAATGTAAATTTATTATTATCATTAAAAGGTTGGACTCAATAAAGAAGAAATCCTTCACTATTCAAATCGTTTCTAAGTTTTATTTTTGTAAGAACGGTGAGACATGGTTTTTTCTACTGAAGTTTTTCCCTGAACTCTGGTATCATACGAAAAAAAGGTATGGTACCCCGTTTTGCACTGACCTCAGTTAGGGATTTTGATTTTTGTTTTTGTATTGTATTTTGTTAGCTCTTGGTTTCATAATAATATAAATATATATTAGAAGCAGTATAAGAAAGGAGTCACTACTTATTACAAATGAAATTTCTAAAAACTTTCTTGGAATTATCGGCCATGTTCCAGAATCAGTATTCAGCATATTTGAGGAGAACTTGTTGAATATGCAAAGGCTAAAAGGACTGATACAGTTGAATATGAAATAAGAAAAAAATGCGCCGTTTTCTGAACCTCCAGATTGTTCAGAATAAATTCAAGGGAACAAGTTAGGAAGGAAATATAAAACTTGGCCGACTAATCTCTTTCTCGTTAATCTTACGGAATAATGACTATTTATCAACTCCGAAAGTTTTTTCGGTGAAATCAAGTCTTGATTTTTTGAGAAACAAGAAGGCGTTAATGGTCTCCCCTTATCAAATTCCTTCAAGACTTATCTGTTTTTGTCGACAGCTTGTATCGAGCTAATGAAGTTGACGCTTAGTTTCACACTTTTTTATGATCTTTGAATTGTTTTGACTCATCTGTAGTGATATGTAATTGAATCTCCTTACCTAGTCTATAAATAAAATTGGTTTAACGGCCTCTACATATATACAGGGTGTCTGTAAACAAATGCGAGGGACTCAGGGAGGTGATTCCTCGGTGAAAATGACCAGGGGTAGTTCATATAAAATACTGAATCATAAAACTATACATAATTTGATTTACTAAGTAGATTTTACTCACACAATTTTTTGATCCCATAACTTTATCATGATTTTCCTTTAAAAATTGTTTTCGTGGGATAAATTTTCGAAAAATATTTCTTTTATGGTTTACCATTCTATTCTGGAGAAAAAATGTCTTACAGTCGATACTTGTCTCGGAAAAAATGAAAACTTACAAGCAGTCATGATCTTTGTCCATTCCATTTCATCGTATGTTGCATAGAATGAATATTCTAAGATATTGCTTATACTCAAAATTGATTTTGTCAATTATGCTTATTAATCGAAGTTCTATTTGTGAAATTAAAATATTACGGATATAATTTACTTTCGGAAATTAGTAATTAAACCTTCGAAAAGATTCATAAAACATCTTCATCTCCTGTCATAGACATACAATATCTCAGAATATTCATAGTAGGAAACACATACGATGAAGTGGAATAAACACTGATCATAACTGCTTGTAAGTCTTTATTTCTTCGAGAAAAGTATCGACTGTATCGAAATTTTGCAAGAAACTTTTTTCTCCAGAATTGAACCATTAGAGAATTTTATTCTTCAAAAATCTATCCTACGAAAGCAATCATAGGCATGGTTATTTTCAACCCCTAATAATAAATTTATGAGATATAAAAAATTGTGTGAGTAACATCTACTTAGTGCTTTATATTAGGTATAATTTTATGACTCAGTGTTTTTAAGAAAAAAATAAAACTGCCAATCGCCATCCAAAGGCTGTATCTTGGAAGGGGGTCGATTTCGAAAAAAAATTTATATGAACTATCCCTGCTTATTTTCATCTCGGAATCGTCTCCCAAAGTCCCTTGCATTTGTTTACAGACACCCTGTAGGTATACATTGCTATATCATGCTGGTCCTCAGCCGTCTTCAGAAATCATACTCAATAATTAGATTTCTGCAAAATTTGAACTTCGTGCAGATTTTTTCGTTGAAAAATCAAAATCCTCACAAAAAATTAAAAATTCAGTGGCATCTGCAAACGTAAGAAATCAATCGATCATTAGTGAGAACAAACAAGTATTTATAGATGATTGATTCATTTATTTATAATAATAGAAAACTGTACTCAATTCCCTATCGATTAATGTCGAACCACGAAGCTTGCTTGCCAGAGAAACAACGAATCTTTGAAATGAATAGCCTGGCGTCACAACCACTCTGAGTACCATTCAAAACAATTAAATCCATCTACAAAGGCATTAATTTAATAGAAACGTTAAACCATATGAATCACTAAAAGCTTGCTCCTTAACTCTCTCGACAAACATAAGAGTGAAATTCAAGAGGTAGTTAATTTAACGAATGACGTGGCAGCTATTAAAATCGATTTACGACTCCGAAATTTCCCCGAATCCCAAGTAGAAACTTTCCGAATATGTTTCATCAACTCCGATAATCTGCTCAGAATCCGTTCCGTTAGAAGGTTCATTATCTTCGGTGAAAAATCGGACAAGTTCATCAATCAGAGCAGGCAAATTACCGAATATTTAAAATGAGATCCATTTATTATTCTCGTTCCGAAGTTGTTATTTTTCATTCGAAGTTGACGCGGACCGATTAAACTGATTTTATGAGTTTCGGGGCAACTTTTAACGCTGCGGAATCGATGTTCGATGTTAGAGAAGCTGATTTTATTCACGGATTAAAATGCCTCCGGAAATTGCCAACGGTTTTGCTATTTGAGGACGACCGTCGCTTCGGGGTTTCCGAGCCAGATTCCTCATTCCTTCTGCTTTCATTGACTGAATTAACTTTCGTCATATGCTGGGACTGTGTCAGAAGTGCCCTGTGATTGTTCTTGCGGACATTTTGTCTTAATATCTGTAGTGGGCATATCTAGAAAAAAGGATTATTGAAATACTCATCTCTTCTCTTGGTTTATGAGCCAGATTTCTCATTAATCCTGCTTTAATTGACTGAATTAACTTTCGTCATATGCCGGGACTGTGTCAGAAGTTCTATGTGCTTGTTTCTGTATTGAGCACATCCAGAAAAGGGATTATTGAAATACTCATTTCTTCTTTTGGTTTCTGAGCAAAATTTCTCTTCAATCCTGCTTTGATTGACTGAATTAACTTTCGTCATATGCCGGGACTGTGTCAGAAGTTTCCTGTGCTTGTTCTTGCGAACAGTTTGTCTTAATATCTTATTGAGCATATCCAGAAAAAGGATTATTGAAATACTCATCTCTTTTCTTGGGTTCTGAGCCGAATTTCTCATTAATCCTGCTTCAATTGACTGAATTAATTTTATTCATATGTTGGGACTGCGTCAGAAGTTCCCTGTGCTTGTTCTTGCGAACATTTTGTCTCAATATCTGTATTGGGCGTATCCAGAAAAAAAAGTTTATGAAATACTCATCTCTTCTCTTGGTTTCTGAGCCAGATTTCTCATTAATCCTGATTTAATTGACTTAATTATTTTTCGTCATATACTCTTTAAACGAATGCGAGGAACTTTGGGAGATGATTTCTCGATGGAACATAGTGATCATAACTACTTGTGAGTTTTTATTTTTTCCGAGAAAAGTATCGACTGTATCGAAATTTTGCAACATACTTTTTTCTCCAGAGCTGAATGGGAAACCATAAGAGAATTAAGTTTTTCGAAAATCTATTCCACTAAAACAAGTTTTGGAGGAAAATCATAAGGGATAAATTGTATGAGTAACATCCACTTAATGAATCATATTATGTATAGTTTTATAACTCAGTTTTTTTAGGACTTGAAAAAATTAAAAACTGTCAACTCGTCATCACATTCCAAAGGCTATATCTTTGAAGGGAGGTCGATTTCGAAAAAATCTATATGAACTACCCCTACTTATTTTCATCGAGGAATCATTTCCCTTAGTCCCTAGCATTTGTTTACAGATAGTTTATACAAGGTGTATTATGCCAGGACTGTGTCAGAGGTTTTCTGTGCTTGTTCCTGCGAACATTTTGTCTCAATATCTGTATTGGGCATATCCACAAAGACAGATTATTGAAATACTCAACCTCTATGGGATTTAATTTCTCACTATTGAGGGGTGTCTCATTAATAGTGTGCGCCCTCAACAACGAATCAGAATCAGAATTTGTGAAAACACTGACAGGAGGACATTATCTGGGACATAAAGCTTGTTTCTACTAGCAACCCTTCGGAGAGGGTTGCAATCCCATCAGAAATTCGAATATGGAAAGTGGGTAGTTTTGTAGCACAAATTATGCATAGATTCAAATTTGTAACAACCTGCACCTTTTGTTGTCAGTGGGTTTCATGCAGCGAATGTTTCATTTAGTTTTATCGTTACCAAAATTCTATAACAAACACCCTGTAAGTTTGTGAATATTCACTTCATAGAACGCAAACTGCAGATTCATTCAAATTTGAATCCATGCATACATTTGAGGTCCGCCTGTCATCAAAAAACGACTCATCCTACGAACAAAATGCAAGACACAAAAAACTTATAAACACCGTGGGCTTTCTCATTAAATAATAAAATTGTAGAAATAAAAATTAGCTAAAAAAGTTTTCGAGCTCCAGAGGCAAGAGGACCCAAGAAAAGTTTCGGGGCACCATGTCAAAAAATGTAACACTGTCAGATTCATCAATTTGCAGAAACCCGTGTATTAAATTTGGTATGTAATATGCAACTATGTGCTGAAATATTGACACAAGATTTTTGGAGGCCAAATTTAGAGGTCTGTAACTCCAACAGGTGGCACATTTATCAAAAAAGGGGCCAATAAATTGTCTTCAAGAATCTTCTGTTAAAATTTATAGCATATATTCCTGGACATTCTATATACCTATCACATCTGACTCACAAAGATCAGTCAAATTTGATGGATAATCTACAGGTCCTTCATATCGGGTAACATCTTCAATAGTTTCTAACTGCGATTTCATTCTGCAAAATCAAACCACATTTTATGTTTCAAATAAAAACTGTGATGTATCACGTAATCTAATGTCATTAAATTGACGTTAGAGCAGATGATTGAATTAACGAATTAAGATCCCTGTAAATTGCCAACGGTTCGTCATTTGAGGACGACACTGGCCTCGGGCCTTCTGAGCCAGATTTCTCTCTCCTTCCGCTCTATTAGACTGAATAACTTTCGTCATATGGCTACACTGGCCCGGAATTTTTTGTGATATTAATTATTAGGGTGATGTCGAAATTAGTCTAACTTTCGTCTTGAACTTCGTAGCGCAGGTTGAATGTTCGGAATCGTGTGGATGATACAAGAAGTGAGAAGTAGCTGGATTATCTCGAAGTTCTCTGGAGTTTCTTCTTTTTGAAAGTAAATTTATGGGAACAGTTGTTCCGGCCACAAGTTGTGTCAACATTTTTTTCTGAGGTGAAACTGTTCATCTGGGCCAAATAGTGCTTTTAAATTTGAACTCGAAGGAAAGTGTCGATTTATTCGGCACTAGTAGTCTAAATATTACTCAAATTGTAGAAAAATTCTGTCGAAATTAGTCCAACTTTCGTCTTGAACTTCGTAGCGAAGGTTAAATGTTCGGAATCGTGTGGATGATACAAAAAGTGAGAAGAAGCTGGATTATCTCGAAGTTCTCTGGAGTTTCTTATTCTTGAAAATAAATTTATGAGAACAGTTGTTCGGTCCACATGTTGTGTAAACATTTTTATAACATTCTGAGGTGAAACTTTTCGTTCATCATTACGACTATAACTCCCCTTAAAACGTTGGTATGATGAGTAATCGAAAACTGTCAAATAATCAGCAAGGCTCAGTTCAACGTATATGAAAAGGGTAAATAATGACCCAAGTTATTACTGGATTTCTCCCATTTAAATGTGTTATTGTCATAAACAACCGAACATGAAATATTCAGAACAAATAGTCTTCTGAAATATAGGAATTAATATTATTTGAGATGTATTTCTTGTGTACAATAAAAATGTATTTCACCCAATTCATAATGCAATCAACGGAAAAATCTTGTGATAATAATTAATCTAGCGATTAATGAACTAGTTAATTGAATATAAGTATTATTCAAAAAATAAAAAGAACCAAAAGTCATATTTGATTTATCGACTGTTTATCCAGTTTTTTTTTCGGAGATCATTTGTCTGTGAATTTTGTTTACGTTGAATAAGAAAATAATGCTGAACAGATGAAATCCTCGTGTATAATTTATTTTTCTAGGTTGTATACATATCTACAGTTAGCTGGAGTAGTCTAGCCTCATCGTATTATTGACACAGGTGTTGATAACATCTGTACGCACGCAAAGTTCACTGGTTGTTGGTTTTAGGCATGTCAGGCCATTGGAGAGTTATTTTTTCAGATATATTATTCACTAGGTTGAAATTGATTAGTATTTTTTGTGTTGAAAATTTTTAACTGAATTCGGAAATTCTTAAACAACGTATAGACAAATAACTGAAGATAATTTCTCTGTAGTATATCCGGTAAAGAATATAACCGTTTCTCAGAATAAAAATCTCACTTTAACGCAAGTCCACAACCGGTTTCAGTGAAGTTTCTCTCCTGCGAATGTAAATCCGCAGTTTGCATGTGAGAAACGGAAATTCTTGACTTTCGCATCTTGTGTTAATATCCATGATATATTTTCGTTACTTTCGATTTCTTTAATTTTGGAAACTCAATTCAAACATCCTGAAACTCTCAAAATCATTTTCATTTTGTTATCCCTCATTGATTAATTCCGAAATTGCTTCTCTATTTAATTTTTCTTATGAATATTTCTTCATCAACTGCTATTTTTTGAATTTCAAATGCTGTTCTTTTACAAACTCCTTCTCTTGTTCAACTGATGTCTTGCCAAAATGTTAAAGCTATTTTTATTCTCCTTCAAATGTAGATCATTACCTACTTGGATATTACTAATAGAGGGAAACCCAAATTTATTTTTAATTTTTCATGCGTCAAAATGTTGAATACTATCCGTTGAATTATTTATTCGTGAACATCTGGGTTATTATCTGAATAATCAAATTTTAACCATACAGTGAAACTTCACTTTAACGAAAGCGCTAAATCCTCAAAAAAATTTCGTTATACAGAAAATTTGTTCTATAGTCGGCAATGTCGCGGTCAACTTCACTGATAACTTTAAGTTCATCATTCAAACTTAAGCACTTCTCTTAGACATTTTCGCACAACTTTCACACAAGCGTAAAGGTTAGATTGGAACCAAACAGCCAGGGGTTTTTTTAAAACTGTTGCGGAAAATATCTCTGTCCGCCGTAATGATTTAGTTTAAGATCGGGATTTATTACGTACTTCCGGAAAAATTTCGGAAAAAACCCACCCTGATACCTTCTTACCTATACCCATTCAAAGAGTGATGTTCGTTGAATATTTCGTTATAGAGGGATTAAACTTCGTTTTCGAGGGTGTTTTTAACATAGAATTTGGATTCAAGGTTCAATGTCCTGTACGAAATTCGTGATACAGAGAAATTCTTTATAAAGACATTCGTTGTAGGGAAGTATATACCATGTCCAAATTCTCATAAACCAAACTAAGAAAAGGCATTTCGAAAGAATTTATTTTAGTCGCATAATGTTGATGACTTTATAACTTTTTCAAATCTCATAAAGCGACAAAAAGCTATTCCAAACCCCATCTTGTGATTAATTTAGAATAAATGGAGATTTAAATGCTTTCCTAAACTAATGTAACTTATCGGTCATTCAGCTGATTCAACTTCACAGAAAATCAACATATCAATGGAAAAGAGCTCGGTTGCGAAAGAATACATATATCTAGAGCAGCCATCTGCAGATTTATCAAACGTAAACCGTTTAATATAAATGGTACATAAATAACATGGGTTTATTGACTTCCTACATTCACCATTCTCACAGATGTTTAATTTGTGTACATTATCGTGTACCTATTCCTGGCACTCCGAATAGATTGAGCTGGAATGAAGTAATTAAACTGAACATGTTCCAGGGAAATTGTTTTTCATCAAAAGTAAATACCGCAGTTTTCCGGGTACTCTTTGTTCATCGACTGTGCAAAATAATTATAAAGTAGTGAACGATTTATTTCACAATATATTGAAATCTGTACCAGAGTTACAATACAACAAAAAAAAAACAGTGGAGAGATTCCAAGAAATATCTGAACCTGATATCGAGGTTGAGTTTCTCCCTACACAGGGCCTGTTTCAACACATGCTGATAAGTAACTGACAGATATTGTTGGAATAAGTTCATCTGCATTTATTATATCGAAATACTGGTTTTTAATAGTGTAATATAATGAATATCATTAAGTTTATAGAATTAAAGGAATATTTTCCTGGCCAAAAAATCTGGAAGGCTTCTATTTTATAAAATAGAGATATATTCGTAAGTAATATCATGTAATTTTTCCGAAAAAACACGTTGCTGAGTAGTATTTCAACAAAAAGCATGTGTGCTGGTAGTGACGAAAATCCGAGTCGAAAACGAGGGTTTTTGCAAGGGTTTTGCCTCTGTGCTTTTCAATCGTACATAAGAATGTAGATGCCTCGTTTATATTTTTTTCTTCTGATACTGTGAAATACACACGATTGGGAGGTCGAATTTTTTGGGAATCATTTCTGAGACAATCAGAAAATAGTTGACAGATAGACGTTTTCAATACATATTTCATGGCAGGTAGTATGAACAAATTCAATATTGGAATTTTGTCTTTTGATGATTTTTGAAAAAACTCTTTGTTTCGAAGATACAGGGCGAACAACATTTTTCATATTTTTAAAATTAATAATAGTTTAAATAAAAATGCGTACCGCACTGTGTTTACTAAGTAGGCACGATTTATTTTTAAATTTGTTTAACAACATTCCAATTACAGAAAACGGCCAGTTTTTTGACTTGAAATTGATAAGTTCAGATGGTAAAGGAATACAAATTAAACACGGTTTTCATTTGAATTCGTTTTGTGATATATTAGCAATTAACATTTTATCTTTGACTATTATGAATCGCTATACACTGGCTAGAGGTGGTCATTTTCAACAGTTTTTGTAGGTTAAGTTAAATTTTCATGTAATTTTTCCTAATAAAATGTTATTATCTAAAATTTGTTTCCCCTGTATCTTCGAAACAAAGAGGTTTTTCAAAAATCATCAAAGGACAAAATATTCTTAGAATAGTCCAAGGAACAATCCTCTGAATTTTTGCCGCATGTTTAGGAAACACCCTGTGTATTCTTTTGAATTGAGAGCTAACAAAATACGATACATGAAACAAAAAGTCCCTAGCTGAGGTTGGTGCAAAACGGGGTACCATACTATTCTGGCGTATGATACTAGAGCACAGGGAAAACCTCAGTAGAAAAAACCCTGTCTCGCCGTTTTCACAAAATTGAAACTTAAAACTATTCGAATAAATACCTTCAATACTTAGATACAAAATACTTAATTCATGCTCTTGGGCCAGGAGGGTGTTTTAAACCAGGTCTGGCATTCCAAGTGATGATTTCGACTCTTCTGTTTTTCTAAGACCCTGTTGAAGGGTAATTATCTCCCATAGATTTAAATAGTGGTATTTCATCCTATATATCGAATTCAATTTCGGAATAATGATAAAAAACGTGTGACAAACTTAAGTAAGAATGACAAGAAATAATAAGGAACCATAAGAATAAAAAGGTTGACTTGAAATATTGGCAGACCAATGCGTTCTCCTCTCAATTCATGTTATCCAAAATAAATTCGCATCGATTTTCCGCAGTAAAAGCCATGATTCACCGAAGACTTTTTGCTGTTAGTATAATTATGTCTCCAAAGTCCTCTCCTCGGTCGGTGAGTGATAGTGATCAATACCACAAGTTATTCCAGCAGGATTTTCCTACTAGGATCCTTCGGTCTGGATAAATTGCCTTCATTATAGCCGAATTGATGACCTGGGAAAAATCCAGGGATTGAAGTCGTAATTACTCACGATATATCATTTCACATTCCAGTCCTTGCGAGCTCCGCAAAGAGAACTTTTGAATGTGATTAAGTGCCTGACGAGGTTCTTTCGTAATTAAAAATACCGACTCCTGCTATCCGACGAATTCGCTACATGAGACAGGATCTTGAAAGTGTGTCATTCTCTTCGACCTCTTCGGATTCAGCAGCGGCTGGCTTTGGAGAAAGAACGCTCGCTCGTACGTGGATATCTTTGTATGAGACTAAAACGCTGAATATACGGAAAACGAACACGAAAATGCTTCCACAACTACTTCGGTGTATCCGACTAATTGCAAACGTTTCATTCATGAAGCTCTTGAATGCAAATCCCTAAAATATCGCAGTACTCTAGAATCAAACAAATGAGAGAACTCTGAACTTACTTCATATACTGTCGACTGGCCATGATATTGTAACATTATGTATAAAGAACTTGTTACTATCAAATTTGGGTGAGTTTTACTTCAAAATTCGCAAAATGAAGAGTTTTCCAATGAAAGGTGTTATTTTGAATAGCCCGCTATTTCGGCAAATGTCACGTTTGAAGCTGTCATTTGTATTTACGCAAATTAATAAAAATGGAACCATACACGCTTCAAAAAATTCACTATAAAATGGTGAAAATTTGGCAGACATGGTTCGTAAAACTCGAACATTTTTGGGCCGTCGTGAAGCACCTTGGCTGATAGAAATAAAGAAATTGGTGAAAAAATTCGAGCTGTTGGGACAAGTTAGTGATGTGAAGAATAAAACACGTGCGCGTCGCTCAAGAACAGCCGAGAATATTGTTGCTTTAACCGAAAGTGTTGAAGAAAACCAAGGTTTGTCCATTCCTCGTCGTTGTTTGGAATGAGGCATTCCACAAACGTCATTACACCGTATTTCGCATAAAGATTGGGGTACTAAGGCTTATAAAGCTCAGTTAACACGAGAATTCAAGCCGGCCGATCATCAACAACGTCCTGTCTTTGCTGATTGCGTCGTTGAAATGCATGAAAATGATCCGGAAATCTATCGAAAAAACATCTTGAGAGATGAGGCCCATTTCCACCTCGGTGGCTTCGTCAACAAGAAAAATTGTCGCATCTGGGGCTCGGAAAACCCAAGAGTTGAAAAGCCTCTCTATCCTCAACGTGTGACTGTTTGGGGCGGTTTATGGTCAAGACCTCAAAGATGGAATTCGTGAGGCTATCGAGGACATAGGGCAGCCACTTTGCGATTTGATTATGGAAAATTTTCTGTAAGCGTGGTCGTGGTGGTCATTTGCCTGATGTTACTTTCCACTATTAACGGCATAGCTTCTTCTTTATAATGAAATAAACATCCGATAATTTATAATGAAAAATTGCATTTTTCTTTGAATATCAAAATAACACATCTTATTAGAAAACCCTTTATTTTGTCGCTACCTTTGCAAATTATCTTTCGAAGAGTGTGAAATACTTACGATTTTACTTTTAGTTGCAGATAATGTGTAAAAAATTTGAAAAAGCACTCAGATGAAATCAGTAGCTTTTGCGCTTTCG
The DNA here is from genome assembly GCA_013421045.1 of Propylea japonica. NCBI lineage: Eukaryota > Metazoa > Arthropoda > Insecta > Coleoptera > Coccinellidae > Propylea > Propylea japonica. The sequence continues at coordinate 34,600,625 of CM024245.1, read as the reverse complement.
AATTGATCAGATGCATGGTTTCGGAAATATCGAAAAAATAATAAACAAATTCAAATGTCAATAAATACCGACTCCTGCTATCCGACGAATTCGCTACATGAGACAGGATCTCGAAAGTGTGTCATTCTCGTCGACCTCTTCGGATGTAGCAGCGGCTGACTTTGCCCGAATGAGATAAAGAACGCTTGCTCATACGTGGATTTCTTTGTATGGGACTGAAACGCTGAATATACGGAAAATACTTCTACAACAACTTCGCAGTATCCAACTAATTGCGAACGTTTCATTCATGCAGCTCTTGGATTTGAGTTTGAATGCAAATCCCTAAAATATCGCCGTACTCGAGAACCAAACAAATGAAAGAACTCTGAACTTTATGCTTCATTCACTGTAGACTGGTCATGAAATTGTAATAACATGCAATGTGTATAATAAAATGTGCAACTTTTAATTTTGACCGAAAAGTAACATCATTATATTATGTCGTTGGTTTCACGAATTATTTTTCAATATATGACTATTTCCCTGAAACAATTTCAACCAATAATATTAATTTTTTTCTTAAAAACGCTTCATGTATCATTGGAATTGACGAAACCAATTGACACTGTGAATTTCCCAGTTATTTCTATGTAAATATTCGTAAAACAAAATTTTGATTCAAGACTTGAATTGAGTCAAAGTGGAGCAAAAAAACGAGAGGTTCCCAATAAATTCAAACCTGAATAGAATATTTGATTTGATGTCAATATATTTTCTTCTTAATATTGAAGAAGATTATTGTGATTACGTTGAATGTCAATTATTATTGAGTGAAATTTTTTGTTTTATGTTGTCTCTGACGCAGAATCCATCCGAAATAAGTTTTATTTCAATGGAACTTATTGGAAGTTAGGCAATGAGAATCTTAGAATAAGTTTCTTTGCAGCTGGAACCAAACTTCCAGAAATAAAACTAAGAACAAAATGAGACAGAACAAAGAAAACTGAATGAATTTTTTAAATTCTTCAACAACCCTTGCAAGTTTACATAATAGAACACGGGAATATTGGAAATCTTACGGAAGTTCGGACCAGAGGTTCATTTAAGTTCATAAAATATTTTTCAATTAACTAGCCCCCGCTCAGAATGGTTCGCGCAAACATTACACAGTGCGTTCTGACCCAGGCCCGTCTGTTTGCACGTAGATTTGATTAGTTTTCGTAGCAGTCGAATATTTTCCGAGCTCGTTATATTAACTTTGATAAGTAAACAATTATTAGGGCGAGATCACAGATTACATTATTCCGAATTATTCTCCAAGAATGAGTTTCGCTGAGTCGAGTTCTTTGACTTCATCAGCTCTCTTGAATTATTCTCATAATCACTTCCGAAGTTACACAAAGTTACTTTTCTCTGAAAGTTAGGGTTGCAAGTGGTGGAAGAAAGTTCACAAAAACCATCGGAAAAATTTGTAAAAAATTGATGTGTTATAGCAGAACAAACTGATTTCCTCCTCTGGTAATCGATTAACAATTATGTTTTGCCAGCAGGAAGTATCTGGCAGTGACCTTGGTGACAAATCAGCTTAGTGGAAACCCTCGATTAACCTACTGTCGTAGTCGCTAAGCTGTTCAAAAGATTTTCATCTTCTCACTCTCAGTATAATGTATATCATCGATAGTATTTTTCAGACTTGAGGTCGATGGATGTTTCTTCTCAGTTCCGAAACGCTGGGAGATTGAAAAGCTCTTGAGTCAAGTAGTTTATATGTTAAAAGTCTAGTATATTGCCTGTTTCACCACATAACCACATAAAAACGTTGTATATGCATGAAAAAAGTTTGAAATATGCTCGAAAATAGGCAAAATATGCCATATTGAATAATGAATTTTGGAAACTTAAAAAAAGGTCATTTTCATTTCAAAATCCACTGTCAATAATATGGTATTTAAAAATTCATTATCTACCTCTTTTTCCCATTGTAACAAGTTTTTTCTTTTTTCCATCTGGTTCAACTAAATATCTTGAAAGTGCCTCTGAAAAATTAAACTGAACCGAAAAAATCACTACAATATTTTCCTTGCAAACCAATTTTGGTTTTCTTCAGCCTTAAAGGCTAGGAACTCTTTACTAATTATTCATAGATTTAAACGGAGGTTTACAGTCATAAAAGTCAACGTATATTTCGAAAAAAATAATGAAAAAACTTGCAATAACTTATAACAAAATGAGTTGGTCAGATTGAAGACAATCAATTTTGTCGGACTAATTCAAAAATGATTCCGACGCTCTGGGCTTCATACCTGTACATTAAGTGAACCCCAATTCCCCGAAATTCATCTAAACGACCATCTAAATTACTAAATCGCCTCTAATGATCGAACCAATTTCCGAAGTTGCCGGGGAAAGTAGTTAGAAATCAGGTAGACAGATATTCCAATTACTTTTTTCAAGAAAGCTATCATAAAAGTGATACTTCCATGTCGATTATTGCCTGACTAGCGACAAGTAAAAATCCGAGAGGCATTATAATGCCGTCTCAGCCAATTATAGGAAGTTTGACGAAGGGTTGGGAAATACAGGATGTTTCTAGGAGCTCTTGTGAGCTTGTTCGTTTGAAAACAGCGGGATATAGTTAGTCGAAATGTGTGTAAGTTTCGGATTTCAAGCTTGATATTGTCTCAAACTTTTATATTTGACTGATTGATGAAGAAGATTTCAAGATACAGCCTTCGGAAGGCGATGAGGAGTTGACAGTTTTTGATTTTTTTTCTGCTTCTTAAGAACACTGAGTCATATAACTATACATAATATGAAGCACTAAGTAGATATTACTCACACAAATTCTTTAGATCTCATAACTTTATTATTAGGGGTTGAAAATAACAACCTTAATGATTCTCGTTCAAAAATGGTTTTCGTGGGATAGATTTTAGAAAAATAAAATGCCCTGATGGTTTTCCATCCAATTCTAGAGAAAAAAAGTCTCCTAAAAATTTCGATACAGTCGATACTCTTCTCGGAACAAATAAAAACTTACAAGCAGTTATGATCGCTGTTCATTCATTTCATCGTATAATATAACTAAATATAAGTGTTCCATAGAATTAGTATTCTAAAATATTGTATGTCTATGACAGGAGATACAGATGTTCTATAAATCTTTGTGAAGGTTTAATTACTAATTTCCGGAAGAAAATTATATCCGTAATATTTTAATTTCACTAATAGAACTGGAATGAAAAGTGATCATATCTGCTTGTTATTTTTATTTTTTCCGAGAAAAGTATCGCTCTATCGAAATTTTACAGGAGACTTTTTTTCCCAGAATTGAATGGGGAACCATATTAAACGAAAACAATTTTTGAAGGAAAATCATTAGGGGTTGTTATTTTCAACCCCTAATAATAAAGTTATTGGATCAAACAAAATTGTTATTTGGGACTTGAAAAAAATAAAAACTGTCAACTCGTCATCGCCTTCCAAATGCAGTATATTGGAAGGGAGGGCCACTTCGAAAAAAATACATCTGAACTACCCCTGCTTATTTTCATCGATGAATCATCTCCCTAAGTCCCTCGCATTTGTTTACAGATACCCTGTATTCAACACAACTCTTAATGCAGCCACATGAAATAATCCTATATTTTAACATATTGAAAATGCACAATGCTTGCTCATAAATTATTGTCGTTGAACGTTCATGAAAAATTGCCAATTCTCACTCGAAATGTCAACACAGTTTGACAATGTCAAATCAGACATTCAATAGTACTGGGGGTTTCTTTGTTTCGTATTTGTTTCAAACATTACGAGGCAAAAGTTCAAAACGTCTAATACTTCATTTCAGTTCAGTTATTGCTGAAATTGTCACCAGTAAGAGTTTTTCACCCTCACAATTACTTTTGAACATGCCAGACAAACCCCACTAAAAGTAATACCAAACACAGTTTAACACAAATCTGTCACATCATAGACATGAACCAACTTCCCATACAGCACAGCAACTGTTATCACAATGCCAACAAACTTAGCGAGACACAAGGAAATCACCCCTTGTAAATATTATCTATATGAAAACGCTTCTTCCCCTAACTCGTTCATCTGTGTGAAACGCCTCACTAATCTGACGATGGGTTTAATCTGAATAATACTCCGTTTCTTCTTGTATATTTATATTCCAGAACAGTTAACCAACTCCAGCGTCTCAGTTTCATCGTCCATCTGAGGTTTTCAGCCAGGCCCTAATCTATTCAGTTTCAGTTAATTGAAATAACACTTTACTGTTCTCTCTTCACCATAATTCAATTTGAAAGATTTTAGAGTCCAACCCCCCCTCATTTCCCCCTCAGTGTTTCGCATTGTTCCACAGCGCAAATTATTAATGAAAATTTCCAGATTTTTCCGGTTTCACGGGCAGTAAACAACGGTGAAGTTCTAATTTGTTTTCTCAACTTATAATGCGCTGGAATGAATTCATCCCTTAACATAACATTTTAACAATATACCCCGAAGGTGAATTTCAAATTTTCGGATACTTTTCGCCGCTTTGTTTTGGGTTGTTTAGTATGAAATTGGCGCAATACGTGAATTAGTTGGTAAAAAAGGTTTGTTGGGATTTCGCTGTTCTCTGTGGAATAGAATGAAAATAGCCCTTGGGAGAACAGAAACGGACTTTTTCTATGATATTTCATAAAAACAAGGTATATTTTCTCACAAGGGTGAAGTAACTTTTCATACACATCTTTTCGATTCAGTTCCTAATATAATGAAATAATTAGTGTCCAACAAACAATCCCCTAAACTTATGAGAGCAGGTTTTCACAAATTATTTTTCATAGACTGAATCTAACACAGAATCATATTATACAAGGTGTGTGCGAACAAATGCGAGGAACTTAGGGAAATAATTACTCGATAAAAATAAGCAGGGGTAGTTCAAAAATTTTTTTTCCAAATCGACCCCCCTTCCAAGATACATCCTTTGGAAGGTGATGTCGAGTTGGCAGTTTTAAATTTTTTTGAGGGGTCCTGAGAAACACTGAGTTATAAAATAATACATATTATGATTCATTGAGTAGATGTTACTCACACAATTTTTTTGATCCCATAACTTTATTATTAGGAGTTGAAAATAACAACCCCTCATGATTTTCCTGCAAAGATTGTTTTCGTGGATAGATTTTCGAAAATTAAAATTTTCTTATGGTTTGCCATTCAATTCCAGAGAAAAAAATTTTTTGCAAAATTTCGATACAGTCGATATGTACTTTTCTCTGAAAAATAAAAACTTACAAGTTATGATTACTGTTCATTCCATTTCATCTTATGTTCCATAGAATGAATATTCTAAGATATTTTTTTAGCTCAAAATTGGTTTTGACAGATTTATTTTCATAAATAAATAAATCATGTAACTGCTTATAAGTTTTTATTTTTCTGAGAAAAGTATCGACTGTATCGAAATTTTGCTAGATACTTTTTCATTCCAGATTTGAATGGGAATTTTAATATATTCACATAAATTTTATGACTCGCCTTTTTGGGATGACACTTTGAAAAGTATACAATCTGTGTAGCTACCGAATTAATTTATGAATAGTAGAAAAAGCCGACTTTTTCACACCGGCGGAAATGAAAAGTGAACTGATTTCATTCCGTGTATTAGCAGTATCATTTCCCAGTAGACCCGAAATAATATAGAACACAGGATAACCGCAAAAAAGATTAATGTCGTATAAATTGTCGAGCGCGTTAATCGCTTTACATCTCTCCCCTGAATATATCATATGTCTGCAAATGAATTCTGTTAGCCTGCTCATATTCCAAGTCATAAATCCCTGGAGTTTAAGCGATAAACTTGTTTTTGAAATAACCAGACGGGACGAAGCTGGTGCGAATAGTTGGTAATAAATATATTCCTTCATGCGCACACCTCTAAGCGTTCTGGAGGAAAATAATCTTCACGATTCAGAAGTAATGACCCTGATCGCAGATTACCGATAATGCAATTCGCGGCTCTTGCCACTTGATAGAATGCATATTTGATATTATATTCAAGGCTTCTTTTCGAATACATCGAATTTCTTCGAAACACCTATTAGATTCAAGTATATCATCTTGACAAGGAATTTTTTCATTGTTCTTCTCGACTGACTATTAAACTAGTAGTTCTAACTATCGATAGGTCGATTGAACCGGTAGTTCACTTTAAACGATAGATGAAATAAATATTTAATATATTAACACATCAGTCAAACCTGCAAATCAGTGATGATTATTTTCAAATTTTTGAATTATCAACGAGAGACTCGGTACCATAGTTTGCCCATATTATTATTGATGGTGTTCCTCTCTACAGTTTTTACTGTGGAATGTTTGTGAGAGTAGCGTCTATTTTTGAGAAGGGGAATGTTCTGTCTTTGACATTGAAAAATTCAACGAAATTCAGACCGATAATAACTGATTGATAACTCACAAAAAACTGAAAAGAGTTGTATGTAGTATCTAAACCTCTAAGCCCCATTTCGCACCAAGCCAGTCCAGTCCAGTCGAGTCAAGTCACTTCAGGATTGGAACTATTAACTTCTTTTAAAATCGTTTAAAACAAATGGAATGTGAAATCTAGTTTCATACTAGGGCACTAGGCTCTAGTGTCAAACTAGATTTCACATTCCATTTGTTTTAAACGAAGTTAATAGTTCCAATCCTGAAGTGACTTGACTCGACTGGACTAGACTGGCTTGGTGCGAAATGGGGCTTACGGTTGTTCGATTGAATGTTTTCAATCAGTTATAAAACTACAATATGTATAATAAACATGTATTTATTTCTTAAGGGTTTTCCAATAAGAGTTGTTATTTTGGATAGCCCGCTATTTCGGTAGATGTCGCTTTTGAAGTTGTAATTTTTTGACATTTGACAAGTAAAAACTACGACATTAATGAAAATGGAACAATACACGCTTCAAGAACACATTGAAATTATTAAAATTCACTATAAAAATGGTGAAAATTTGGCAGAGACTGTTCGTAAAACTCGAACAGTTTTGGGTCGTCGTGAAGCACCTTGTCGGGCCGCAATAAAGAAATTGGTGGAAAAATTCGAGCGGTTGGGACCATTTAGTGATGTGAAGAATAAAACCCGTGCACATCGCTCAAGAAGAGCCGAGAATATTGCTGATGTAGCCGAAAATGTTGAAGAAAACTCACGTTTGTCCATTTCTCGTCGTTCTTTGGAATTAGGCATTCCACAAACGTCATTACACCGTACTTTTCATGAAGTTGGGTCTTAGGGCTTATAAAGTTCAGTTAACACAAGAACTCAAGCCGGCCGATCATCAACAACGTCGTATCTCTGCTGATTTCCGGACAGTGTCATCTCTCGAAAAGGTGATCACCATTGTCCACCGAGATCTTGTGATTTAACACCTTGCGACTTCTTTCTTTGGGACCACGTGAAAGAGAAGGTCTAGGCCAATAGCCCAGCGTCGATTCAAGACCCAAAAGATGAAATTTGTGAGGCTATCGAGGACGTAGAGCAGCCACTTTGCGATTTGGTTATGGAAAATTTCATTGAAAGGACATGGTCCTGTGAGCGTGGTCATGGTGGTCATTTTCCACTATTAACGGCATATCTTCTTCTTTATAATGAAATAAACATCCGATCATTTATATTGAAAATTTGCATTCAAAATAATACCTCTTATCGGAAAACCCTTCATAATAGCCCAAAGGATCTACTGGTTCAAGTGAACTCCCTGTTCATTTAACCTACTCGTTACGTTAGGTCAATTGAAAGATAGATCTGTCACAGAACTTTGTAAATGATATGGATGGGTCCCGTGAGTATATTTAGAGCTAAGCTTCCGGGCATAAATGTTGATGTTCAAATTTTGTTCATGAATGCATCCTTGGGATGGAGTCATATCATTATGAATCCCGGCATTTTCACTTTTCCTTCAGTCAGTGCATTTCCATTTTCCAATAATGGAAATCCGGTACGACGATTCCTAAACTGAAATGAAGTCGGAAAATAAAAGAGTGTTCCATTTGCCGCGGCTCTGAAAATCACATTATCAGTATTCAGTCGGTTTATGAAATTCAAACTCTGCGCCCTACAAAGAGTGAATATGAGTATTTCCTTGATGGGGTACACGCAGACAAAACAGCGCATTCTGCATTTTTCATTTTCTCATAGCGCAATATTACATGAAGAAGGGGATGAATTGGTTTCGCTTTGCACATTTCATTTTACGAGTTTTCACTGTGTTTCAATAAACTCTCCACAGTTTTATCAATGAGAAATTGAAATTTTTTTCTGGACACTGATCTTTTTTCAGACCTCTGTTTTATGGTGAGAAATTATTCTTCTTTAGACCATATAACCCAGTCAAATTGTGCTTTTAGCAGGAAAGTTTTGGGGTAGTTTTGATTTCTTTCATTTCTTATGTTTTTTGTTGTGCTGAATCCGAATTTGAGGTTTTCTAACAAAATTTCGTTACGGAACCTGGAAAAAAACAAAAAAGAATAAAAATCTCATTCTTGGTCAGTTTTTTGCTTATTACTCGAAAACTATCAACTTGTCGTGGAAAATCTTTCCATACAGAATGAAAATACATAAAATTTCCTACAAATTGTACTAACACAGCTTGTTCCGCGACAACTCGTTCTGGCTCAAATTATAGTTGAAAATGAGGTATTTTCATTGACCTAATAAATGAAAAAAAAATAAATTCTATGGTTCCGATGATGCGATCCACTTGAAATTTGGCATGAACATTCAGTGTATTAGTCTCGATTCACAAAAGAAATGTTTTATGAAACATAAAATATGATCATTCAAAATTTTTGTTCCTCAATATCTCAGACAAAACGGAATCAATCGAAATGAAATTTTCGGCCACATTAAAGATACTCATAATAGGCCCCATGTAGAATTTTGTGGACATAGTGTACGTAGAATCATAGAAAATTCAATTGGAATATTGACAAGAAGAATTTTTATATTTCCATAACAAGATATCCGATTCGAGTGAATTTTTTTGTGAATCGAGACTGATATACTGAATGTTCATGCAGAATTTCAAGAGGATCGCATCATCGAAACCATAGAATTTAATTTTTTTCATATATTGAAAATACCTCATTTCCAACTATAATTTGAGCCAGAACAGGTGGTCGCAGAACAAGCTGTGATAATACAATTCGTAGGAAATTTTATGTATTTTCATTTCATATGGAGAGGTTTCTCACGAAAAGTTGATAGTTTCCGAGTAATAAGCAAAAAACTGACCAAGAATGAAATTGTATTCTAGTTTTGTTCCGTCACGAAATTTTGTTAGCAAACCTCAGATTCGGATTCAGCACTCCAAAAACATAAAAAATGGAAGATATCAAAACAACCCCAAAACTGCCAACTTCAGATAAATTAACAAACGCCTACTATGCGCTAAAACTCTCGTGAACGGATTATATGTTACATTATGACTGTCAAATCTGGCGCTATTATTGAAACACCCTATAGTTCCGAATGAAAGGATAAATAAAGTTGTTGTGGTATTCGAATAATATATCCAGAATTCAACTTTTAATGAGGAGCTCTATTTCGGACAATCTTTTCACAATGGTGGTTTACTAGACCATTGTTGCCAGATTATGTCGTCTGAATGCGAAATCCAGAAATACTCGCTTTCAAGTATGGTTTTACGTGGAACGAAAACTAAAGTGAGAAAGATCGGTTCGGGATGTATTTGCAGTATTTACGCGCTCTCGAATTCAATTTCTGAGAAAACCGAGCATTCTGCATTATCCACATTATATTTTGAATGGAAGGAATGTCAGCTCTGGATACCAAATCCTCACCATTCATACAGAAGCCACCATTTCCAGAAACTGAGACGCATATAAATCTAACACCCAGCTCAACAATAGCTGCGGAAGAGCCAACATTGTGGAGTGATATCACAGAAGGTTTTAACACGTTAAATATCTTCGTCTACACATAATATTTCTCCTTTCATGTGGAAACAGTCGAATCAAATTCAAACACATAACTGACGTTTGCTGGAATCTCGAACCATGAGAAGGTAGAGACGTTTGGAGTAACTGCTTCGAAACGGGAACTTCCATTATATTAATCGTTGGCAGAATATTGCTAATGGTGTGTGTGTATCGAGGTGACTGTGGCATTTATTTCATCTGGTGTTAGTATTTCTAGGCACATAACAGGGGTTTCATTTGAAATTAGGAGAAACGCTCTAGATTTCAGGCAGAAGGTTATTACTATATATTAACTCTTGTCGTATTTGACGATCAATAAAGGGTGATTCGATAAGTACGCGATAATGTCACATTACTTTGATATGACAGATCGAAAATTAACAAATAGGAGTAAGTGAACATGAATCATCACACGCGTTCTGATTGTCGAAAATTATTATTAAAATTGTTATAGATTAATAGGGATGTTGGACTCATGTTACGAATTCATATAAATTGAGGAAGTTTTTGCAATCCTAAAACACTATTTCAGTGATCTTATTATTCTCGTTGAATTAAATAAAGCTGATTTAAATCATGTTATTTATTATCAACTATTACGTGACTGCGAACACCAATCACAGGTAGTTGACGTCACTATCCAATATTTTCATTGCAAATTCGAATGTTCTGTGCTCAGATCAACAAAACACATTCATAAGGCCGCGTTTCACAAAACTCCAATCACCTTGATTATTGAAATGCCATCATTTCTGTGCAATTTTCAGTTCATTTTTGACATGAACCATCGACTTAATTCAAAATCAAATTTGATTCAAACTTATTATTATGAAGTTGAAAGTTGAAAGAGAATAGAACAGTTCAATTATTAGTTACAAGAACGATAATCTACAATTTCCTCTAAATGGAGGATTCATCAAGGGTAAAAGTAGTAACTTACTATTGTTGATTCCCTGATGGTCGCAAGTTTCTTTGCTGAAAACAAGGATTGTTGTGCAGCGGAGCTTAGAAACGTGAAATTGTCTTTGTAAGTATCAAACTTTTAACTCATATTCATTATTACAAATAGAAAAAACACCTTATACAAATTTTATAGACCGACGTATTCATTTTAAGGGATTGGATTGAACTTTTTCACAAGGAATCAGGCAAAATCAGTTCGCTTTGACAGAAGTCAAAGTTTGGATATTGACGTAATCATCATAACGTGACAAAATTGATCATTTCTGCGGAATTTCGAATTGTCTTTTCATTTACGTATTTTTATTGGCTATTTTTGTGTTTTTATAGGGTTTATCTTTAAAATAGAATAAATTTCAAAAAGTAGTCAACATCCCTATTACCACTATTGATGAAGTACGTCTAAAGTTTTTTTGAAATAGTATGCCTGTTTTTGAAAAGATTCGAAAAAAATCATCACAGCTCGGCAACGGTTTTTTCAACGAAATCAATCAAGCTTTTCTGACCCCTCACCTAGCCTAGCTCATTTCGGTCGAAAAAAGAGTAGATGTAGTAGAGAAAATATTGTTGTCGACCTCGTATTCTTGAAAAATAAAGCTTCGAAACCTTCAGAAGCTGTTTTCCCTAGTAGGAACAAGCGAGCCAAAGTGATCTCAGTTCGGTATTAGAATCCATTTCAGTGATTTTTTTGTCATAGGTTGGGACATCCAATTTCGTCGACAGTAATGAATCTTTCTAAAGATTTCACCTTCATTCTTAATTATTTATTTTCCTATTTATGTACCATTCAAGAGTGATAAATCTTTCAGGAAAATAGTGTTGAATAATAAATTGATTCTGAAAGTCCGTTTCTTTTCATCCATAGTTTACCGAAATGGAAATCCTTTGCGTTGTCGTTTTAGCCCCTAAATCTTTAATCGACTGACTCATTAATCATTACAAATTGAAAATCCCAAACTGAAGAACAATAATGAAATGGAATGACGTTGAAGAAAACAGAGGGGACTGTTGAGACTAATTATTGATGGAGAAAAAAATCATTGATTCTAAGACAGACTTCATTAATCTCCTGATTCATTTAAAAGCTCAATTATTCGAAAATAATAAACCAAAACCATCAAGGAAGCAGAACTTGCTCACCCCCAAATATTATTTCTTATAATAAGTCCCATCAACAGCTTCGAAGGTCTGCGACGAACTTGGGGCAAACTCAGGTGTATTTGGGGAGTTTCTATCCTGCTGTAGCAGGAAATCTGCACCCCGAAGACGACACCGCAGACCCACGGTTAAATTAACGCAAGCCAACTACCTCAGGAAAGCAATCAAATGAGAAATTAGTGCGGGATTTACTGAGACGAGCTAGAAGTTGTGCTTTCAGATGATAAAGGGCAACGAAATTTCAGTTTACAGAGGCCGGGGCCTCGAATTAAAAAGTTAAATTTTTCAAGCGGAGTTTATTTAATTGCTTTAGCACGAATAGTTGACGACTTGAGGATGGAGATGTTTTAACTGCAATACCCGCTTCAAAGGGGCCGCCATGAGGCTACAATTTTGTTTCTTTAATTTCCTTGGTTTGCTGAATTTCAGAAGTTCACCGGTCATGATTTTCTTCGTTCACTCCTTCGTAGATTCGCATCAGAAGAAGAGATTCCGCCTGTTGAATCTGCAGGTTTTTTCTCGGAGCTTCCTCTAGAAATTTTTTTTAATGAGCTTTCTCACAACTATTTCATACATTTTCTGGTATTAGTTTTTTCTTTATTTCAACACTTTCTGAATTGAAGCCCTATCAAATCAAATACAGTGGAACTTCGCTATAACGAAAACACTAATTCGGCAAAAAAAATTCGTTATAAAGAATTTTTGTGGTATAGAAAATTTATTTCTATAATCGGAAATGTCGCGGTTGACTTCATTGACAATTTAAATTTATCATTCTAACTTGAGCACTTCCTTTTAGACATTTTCGCAAACGTTCACACTAGCGTAATTGTTAGATTGAAAGCAAACAGCCAGGAATGTATTTAAAACTGTTTCAGAAGGAAATCTCTGATTAAGTTGAGGGTCGGGATTTATTAAGTACGTCGGTAAAAATTCCGGAAAAAACCCACCCTTATACCTTCTTACCAATACCTATTCAAAGAGTGATGTTCGTTGAATATTTCGTTATAGAGAGATTTTACTTCGTTTTGGAGGGTGTTTTTAACATAGAATTTGGATTCTAAGTGCAATGTCTTGTACGAAATTCGTTATACAAAAAAAATCGTTATACAAAGAAATACATACGTTCATTACAGGGAAGTTCCACATGTAAATGATAAAGGTGAAAGCAATCAAAAATATGTCATTATAAGTAAATTCGATCGTGTTGGAAAGAATCAGGTCTCCAGGATACATCTAGAAAAGACACTCGAAGAACCCACTTGTCTTTTATGAAAAAATATCGCAGGCCATTCATGAGATGAAGAAGAACATTGTCGATTCGTCGTCATTCTTAACTGCATCCAGTTATAATGAGTTGGAAATTGACGACATTTGGGTTAAAAAAAGACGACACAACTTGTCATATAGCACGTTTAAGAGATCACAATCAAATCTCATGCTATTATTTCAAAGTGTTGCAATTTACCACATCCCAGCAGATGAAAACGCTTCATAATCAATTTCGGTCAGACATATCTATGAACATTGTTCGATAATACGATAATATTTTTAATATAGCCATATCGGTTAACATATTCCCGCAAAAGAATTCCATAAACAACGAATTCCATACCAAATAGATTTTGTTATTGATAGAGTCGTTTTAAATTCCATATATTGCTTGTTGGCGTAGTGAGGCAGATAAAAATGTGCGTTTATATTCAGAATATTTTTTCACAAAATATTTATGCCACGCTTGTATTTTATACACGAAATCAGTTTGAGCAGGTGAAAAGTTATTTGGGCTAGCCGTAAATGAGAGTTTCTAAAAAACTTTATAGGTTTTCACTCCCAGTCTCTGAAACAGAAATAATTATAAAAAAAATTATTAGGATGAAGTGCTCCTGCTCAAATGTTTGCACTTATGTCAGGAGCAATTGGTCTTGAAAAAATTGTTGCCTAACAGTAAAACTGAAAAAAAGGAATAAATGAAAAGGACAATGTAATGTTTCGGTGCATATATCAGACACCTTCTTCAGACACACTTGTAAAATCTTCGGAATTGTGTGTTTTTTCATTTGAAGTCTAATTGACATTGAAATTTGTCAACACATAGAGATATTGATTTAATTAATTTGAAACTTCCTGATGTCATTTCTTTCTTCGATAAATCAATCCAATACGATCTATTCTAACAGAACAATTGGCCAAATTATTACTTCATCTAACAAAATACATGTGGATTCATTAATTTTCCTTTCATAATTATCAGGTTCTGTCATTAGGATCTTTGTATTGTTCCAGTTCTTCATATGATCAGCAATTTCTGATCTTGTAATGTCTTTATTTTTTATGTTGTTCTTATGTTCCCGTTTTCTTATCTCTAAAGTCTTGATGTCTCTCCAGTATAAAATTTTCCACATATACAGGGAATATTGTAAACACATTTTTTTTACTTTTGTGCCTCATTCATTGGTTTCGTTCTCGTTAGAATGTATCTCAAATCATTTCGTGTTTTGAAAACAGTTCTTATGTTGAATTTGGAACCAATTCTTCTTATTTTTTAAAGGCCAAGAATATAAGGAATGAGAGTGCATTGCAGATTATTTTATTCGACTCAGCTAAGCGTTTTACATCATTTGAAGTGAACAATCAGTCACCTATTTTTAGAGCAATTTAAAAGTATCTAACAAGGGAGTGGTTCAATTCTGACAGAGTAATGTGGTGATTGATGAGGGTGAAACCTACTGCAACCTTTTAAAAATTTAACATCCAAAAAGACCGGATTTTCAACACTCACGTTCGCATAAATATATTATGAATCGATTTAATAATTTCAGAGCGAGAGGACGAGAATCAATATAATCCATCAACGCTTCATGGAAGCTGATGAACTAGAACCGGCGAAAGTAGTTCGCGTAGAGTTCGCAAACAATAAGCATAGAAATAATTCAGAAGATGCAGGCATGTTCGGTGATTTCCGTGTACATTATATTTTGAAACCTCCAAACTGTGGAGGTTTGTGGAACGCGGAATCGTTCGTTCATTGATTTCGAGGTGCGAAATTATTAATGTGAAAAACCGTGGCTTCACCTGAATACCTGTATATCTCCGCAATAAATGCCACAGTTTCTTCAACATAAACATGTACTTTATTTTAGTTGTTGACGTGGAATTCTTGATGATGAAATATTTAGGTATTGAAATATTAATTGGGATATTTCCATCATAATTGCTCCTTGTAGTCGGCCAGCATTCGCCAGTCGTCTCCAGGAAAACATGTAGAACTTGGAACTTTCGTCACTCTTGAAAATTTTGTTATTTCTGCCAGCTCTCAGAAAACAATCTTCGAGGATTCATTTTTTATCGAATCAGTTGATCTTTCTAAGCATTCGTTATACTTACACGAGTGCTATATCGTTTTCCCAAATGTCTGTAATTTTCGAATTTTGATCGAAAATGGTTTCAAACGATAGGGTTAGACTTCCTGATGACGAATTCGTGTTCAAATATCAATTATGTCCGTGGGGCCGTTCGTTAGCACAATACTTTCTTAGGGATTCTCCTAGAAAATTAACATTTTCAGGGTGAGTTCGGTTCCCAAATGGCTCGATTAAGTTCGTTAACCAGCCAAATCATACAGGGTTTTTCATAAAATATGGCCATTCAAAATTTTTGTTCCTCAATATCACATACATAACGAAACACATCGAAATGAAATATTGCGGCCATGTGCAATATGGTTATAATAAGCTTCATGCAAAATTTCGTGGCCATAGTGTGAACAGAACCATTGAAAATTCAATTGGAATATGAAAAGGAGAAACTTCATATTTCCATAAAAAAAATTCTGCTTCGAAAAAAATTTGTTTTATAAATGAATATTGATACATTGAATGTTCATGCAGAATTTTGTGACCATAGTGTTAACAGAACCATAGAAAATTCAATTGGAATATTGAATAGAAGAATCCTAATATTTCTATAACAGGATAACCGATTCAGGTGAAGTTTATTTTGTGAATCGAAACTGATATACTGAATGTTTATGTAAAATTTCAAGAGAATTGCATCATCAGAACCAGAGAAATTAATATTTGTAATTATTCATTTTTAATATATTTCATTTTTTGAATCATTTCCACAATATAATTTTGATTGTGCTGAGATTCTGCATTTATATATTTGGTATCAATCTCACATATGAAATTCTGGAGTTATAGTCTAATTGCTCCGCCAAAGAACGAGCGCTCAAAAGCTCCTGCTTAAGGCTTTTCTTGAATTTTTTAACTGGATCTCATATGAACAGACAGTCGACTAATGATAATTTCGGTAATTGGCATGAGACCTGCTGCCTCTAATTTTTTACGTTTCAGTTTTTCTTCTTTAAATATTATGAAAGCTTCACCCTATAACATTCTATAATCTCCATGCATAGCTTGTTCAACATGCTTTGAATAATTGAATGAAGACTATAGTATTATATGGGGTGAAATTCACATAATCAAAAGAAGAAAAACAGAAACATGGTAAATTATAGAAAGCAGCTTTCATGTCACTTAGGCACTGTTAATCCCATAAGTCAACCGATTTTGATCCCAAAACAATCTGGGCTCCAATAATGGGCTCCAATTAAGAAAAAAATCAAATTTATTGTTTCACAACTGTTCCTAGCGAAAATAGATCATCGATGATTGTTTCTGAGAGCAGTAAAAAATGACGAACGTTTTCGAAGAGTGACACTGTTAGGAGTGTAAATAGTAATTAACGTTCCTAGAAATTCCTTCGATAAGCTCATATGTACAAAACCTTCAGACTGTTCAATGTGAACCACCCACCCTGTATTTTCATACCTTATCCAACGGAACGATAAAACTCGGTAATTCAATTGACTTTAACGCTCGAAAATGAGACCGTTATCTAGGGTATAATAAATATGGAATCCTATTACAAGGGTGAGGGAAAACCTAACACAGAACAGATTTGAGTAAGTACAGAACAGCGATTTATAGGACTGTCGAAACTGAACCGTTATAGGAATGCTTATTCGATAGAGCTGCCATTTTCCAATCGTATAATCCGATTTGAGTCGAGCCCATTTTTGTATCGATTCCGCAGAACAATCCTTCCGGAAGTAATATGAAATATATACGCTATTCCTGAAGTTGTTACAAGAAGATGCAGAGGGTGGTGATATCTCAGGAAGACTATGATGTGTCGAAGACAAATATGTGTGTATGTCGTGTGCAGCGGTTCTGTATTTCGAGAAATATGGGTTCTTATCCCTGTCGACTCTCTGGAGAATTATAGGAATTCGTCGGTTTTGTTTTGTTGAAGATAGAAAGGGATTCGTTCGTAAGCTAGTGACAAAAATATCAGGATACAAAGAGGAATTCTGCTGCTGAAGACGTTCAGAAAATATGGTCAACATTCCCATAATTCATGATGATTGATTAGTGTTTTTTCTTCGAGAACGATGCTACATTATCATTTATATGAATCGGTATTGATTGATAATTCACGTTTAATGATAATGTTTCACCTTTATCGTTCCACTTCAATGACTATCCATCGGTCAAATAAGGTGAAGTTTTTCAAAGCATACCGTGTATCACATCGATACTTCACTCCGTTTTTGGAACTAGAAGGTGAAAGATAATAATATTGTTCGGAA